>JAGWEN010000336.1:0-117818 GCA_018703685.1 Orius laevigatus | reverse complement strand
CCATAACTGCTGATAATCATTTAGATTGTCTCTGCAAACAAAAATTGATCAAAACTTGGACTCTTAGGTATGGCCTCATGGAGTGGAAAATATTGACTTAATGCACCATAAGTAATGACGTCATTAATGATAATATGCACTATCGCAATTTGATTCCGAAGCCAAAAACTGACATAAATTTGAGGTTATGTAGCTAAGGTTATGTAGTTGTAAGGTTATATTCACTTACTTTGTATAAAGATAATACTTGACTAAATCTCCCACTGAGAATTTAAGAGGTTCCGGAGATTTCTTAAGTTTTAAAGCGACATAAATAGGCTCGCCGTAACGACTGTTTAAAATGACAAAATCTTTATTGTCATTCGTAAAATGAGGGGCCGTTTTGTGCCATCTGAAGTGTTCCACAGCTAAAACAATATTGAACATAAATAAAATTGATTTTTGTTTATCTTACCGTTTATAGCACTTAAGCATAAAAGGAAAATTAGAAATTTCATTATTGGATGAGTCGTTTATCACGTTTTAATTATCAGAACTGAGGAAGTGCCGTGAAATTTCCCTTTTATAATACGACCATTTTTTTATGTTCTTATTGTTCGAGATAAAAATACTTAATACAAAATTAATTCGTTTAATCCGATAAAACTTTGTTTTTTTATGAGGCTAATCAATATTTACAATTAATGCAGATTCTTGAGATTGTACGTTTCGAGTGATTACCTCATTATAGGAAATTAAAATTTTTTTGAGGGTCAAATATTTTGATGGGGACAGGAAAAGGGAAAGTCAACAACGGTATTTTTCTAATCCTTTTATTTTTTTAAATAAGCTAAAAAACATGTTTATTGTTTCATAAGTGAAGTGTTTAATTGGTCGAAAATCAAACGTGAAAAAAGGAAGAGAATTTTAATAGGAGGGATTATTGATAAAATTTTTGAAGGAAGAGCAAATTGAATGACATCACAAAAAAGGGAGAGTTTGTGAAAAAAAAAAAAAAAATAAATAAATAAAATCTTGTCTATAAAAATAGTAGTTAAGGAAATGGAACTCCCAAAACGCGAACTTTCTCAAGAAGTGGCCTCCGCAAATTTGTTAAAAATCGGTTGTTTTTTACCAAAATGTCCATTTTTTGGGGGAGGAACGCTGCCCCTATAGCAGGGGCGGATCTAGCGCCCGTGGCCTAAAATTTAAGAGCGAATCTTTCATCAAAAACCTCAAATTCAAGGTTTTAAGAGACATTTTTTAGTCCATAAGCTTTAAAATGAACTTTCAAGAGAAATTTTTTTTCGTCAAAAATCCTCAAAATCATCGTTTAAGGCTCTCTTTTGCCAAAAACCTTAAAATTTACATTATTTGAGAACCAATCTTTCATCAGAAACCTCAAAATCAACGTTTTAAGAGATAATTTTCGTTTGAAAAACCTCAAAATCAAAGTTTTAAGAGATCATTTTCGTTTGAAAAACCTCAAAATCAACGTTTTAAGAGACAATTTTTCGTCAAAAACCTCAAAATCAACGTTGTAAGCCTCTTTCGTCAAAAACCTTAAAATTTACATTGTTTGAGAACCAATCTTTCATCAGAAACCTCAAAATCAACGTTTTAAGAGATAATTTTCGTTTAAAACTCAAAATCAACGTTTAGAGACAATTTTTCGTCAGAAACTTCAAAATCAACGTTTTAAGAGCCTTTAAAAGATTAAGTTTAAAACTTTTTTTAAGAGGGAGGGGGGCTTTGATTTTTAGTGACCCGCCCCTCCGGACAGAGGTGGATCCAGGATTTGTCCGGAGGGCCGCACCACTAAAAATAAAAGCCTTTTGACGAAAAATTGTCTCTTAAAACGTTAATTTTGAGGTTTTTGATGAAAGATTGGTTCTCAAATATTGTAAATTTTAAGGTTTTTGACGAAAGAGAGCCTTAAAACGTTGATTTTGAGGTTTTTGATGAAATATTGTCTCTTAAAACGTTGATTTTGAAGTTTTTCAAATTAAAATTATCTCTTAAAACGTTCGTGTTTGAGGGTTTTTGACAAAAATTTGGCTTTATAAAACGTTGATTTTGAGGTTTTTGATGAAAAATTGGTTCTCAAATTATGTAAATTTTAAGGTTTTTGACGAAAGAGAGCCTTAAAACGATGATTTTCAGGATATTTGACGAAAAATAATTGTCTCTTAAAAGTTAATTTTAAAGCTTATGACCAAAAAATGTCTCTTAAAACCTTGAATTTGAGGTTTTTGAGGAAAAAATTGGCTTGGAAAATTTTGATTTCTAGGTTTTTGACGAAAATTTGGCTCTTAAAACCCTGATTTTCAATTTTTTTTTTTTTTTTTTTGCGGTACGGCGAATACCACTGAGGCTATCTAGCGTGAGCGGCACGTACTCTCAGGCTGATATGACCATTCATTCCTCGTTATTTTTCAGACGAAAATCTCAATTTTTCCAATAAATATTATAGAATGACGCATTCGTTCTTTATTTTACGCTCTTTAACCGGTGCCACTGTACTTTCCAAGAAAGGCAACTTAAACAACGATCCACCATTCAGTTGAGTGGATGGCTTTTATCCAGAAGAAAAGTTCCAGAAGAAAAGCAAGGAATTTTTGACCGATTTTATAGAAACTTATACAGTTGGAAAGCTCTCTTCCTTCAAAAATTGACTGTGCGGATGAGGCAGATAAAGGCGAATAAAATGAAAATTCAACTAATATAATTGCATTTTAATAACAACAACATAATAAGTTAGACAGAATATTGCAATAAATTGATTTGCTTATATCCTGAGCGAAGGACTAAGATGGAACTAAATTCAAAGTTTGCGTTGGGACCTAGCATCCTGTATGCATGAGTTGAAAGCTTGAACTTCATTTGAGCAGAGAAGAGGCTGCCCTTTGTTCTTCTGGAGGCAAGCGACGATCCGCTGGGATTTGTCATTGCAGTCGATGATCGGCTTTTCTTCGCTCGCTTTGGGAAGGTACTTGTCCATCTGCTCGCTCGCCCTTAAATATTCGTCTTCGAGAATGCGGCTCGTCTTTTCGTAAGCGTCTTTCTGTTTAGCAAGACGGCTTTCCCAATATTCGGAGTTCTTGGCGATCTCGTCGTCTAGCGCTTTTTGGATCTCACGTGTCGTGACGTAAGGGAGTCCTTTATATTTGAGCTCGTCGCCCGCGTGTACGAAATCGCTCGCACCAAAATTACGTCCAGAGACGGGCTTTTCGCGGACTTCTGGGGCCGGACGGGGGGCCACTCGGCTCGCCTGGTTGTTCAAACGGTCGACCACGTTTGTCGAAACTGTTATCAACGCTGGCTCATCGTTATCAATCGTCACCTTTCTTGTCGATTGTTGTCCTCCCATTTTACACACAGAAACTAAAGGAAAAAACGTTAACACAAAAAATAAAAATAAACTTCTATCAAATTTATAACCATTTTTTGTCACCAAAATAACCTCCTCTATGGTTAACTGAACAAGTTCACCAACAACATTGATCCGATGACGTCAGTTGACGTAACCTATAGCGAGGTAACCTTACCAAAATATTGTTTTTGAAAAACAAGAAACGTTTTTGAAACTTTCTGACTAAAATGCCGAAAAGGAAGCACCCAGGAGAGAATCCTCTCGAATTTTTGACGGAGTTGAGGAAGATTGAGAAGAATTCTTTGGATTCTGACGAGGATGATAATGACAGCGAGGCTGGGGATCAATACGCACTTAAAGATGAAGATATAGAAGGTAAAAAAAGCATATTTGGGATTCGGTTTTTAAAATTTGATTTTAGGACAAGAAGATGGGCATGTCGGGATGGAAGAAGGCGTACAAATTACGCCCTTTAATATGAAGGAGGAAATGGAAGAAGGGCATTTTGACAACAATGGCATGTACCATTGGAATAAGGAGAAGGAAGTTCGCGACAGTTGGCTTGAGAATATTGACTGGATTAAAGTAATTGAGTTTTTAAGTTTTAACCAGGGGGCCCAAGGTAACCATGGGTTAAACTGAGGACCCAAGGTAACCGTGGGTTAACCAGAGGGCCCAAGGTGATTTCAGGTTAACCACATTGTCACAGAATGCCCAAAGTGACTGTAGGTTAAGCAGAGGGGCTAAAGGTAACCACATGTTAACAAGAGGGGCCAGTGTAACCGCAGGTTAACCACGTGGGCCCAAGGTAACCGTGGTTTAACCAGAGGGCCCAAGGTAACCGTGGTTTAACCAGAGGGCCCAAGGTAACCGTGGTTTAACCAGAGGGCCCAAGGTAACCGTGGTTTAACCAGAGGGCCCAAGGTAACCGTGGTTTGAAGACAGGGCCCAGGTAACCCAAGGTAACCGTGGTTTGAAGACAGGGCCCAGGTAACCGTGGCTTAACCAGAGGGTCCAAGGTAACCGTGGCTTAACCAGAGGGCCCAAGGTAACCGTGGCTTAACCAGAGAGCCCAAGGTAACCGTGGCTTAACCAGAGAGCCCAAGGTAACCGTGGTTAACAGGGCCCAAGGTGACAGGCTACAGAGGGCCCAGGTAACCGTGGCTTAACCAGAGAGCCCAAGGTAACCGTGGCTTAACCAGAGGGTTCAAGGTAACCGTGGCTTAACCAGAGGGCCCAAGGTAACCTGTTTAACAGGGGCCCAGTGTAACCGAGGTTACCAGAGGCCCAAGGTAACCGTGGCTTAACCAAAGGGCCCAAGGTGACCATGGCTTAACCAGAGGGCCCAAGGTAACCGTGGCTTAACCAGAGGGTCCAAGGTAACCGTGGCTTAACCAGAGGCCCCACGGTGACCATGGCTTATCCAGAGGGCCCAAGGTAACCACATTTTAACAAAAGGGGCCAGTGTAACCGCAGGTTAACCACGTGGGCCCAAGGTAACCGTGGCTTAACCAGAGGGCCCAAGGTAACCGTGGTTTGAAGACAGGGCTCAGGTAACCGTGGCTTAACCAGAGGGTCCAAGGTAACCGTGGCTTAACCAGAGGCCCCAAGGTGACCATGGCTTAGCCAGAGGGCCCAAGGTAACCGTGGCTTAACCAGAGAGCCCAAGGTAACAGTGGCTTAAACAGAGGGCCAAAGGTAACCGTGGCTTAATCAGAGGGCCCAAGGTAACCGTGGTTTGAAGACAGGGCCCAAGGTAACTGTACATTAACAGAGAAGGCCCAAGGTAACCGTAGGTGAACAGAGAAGGCACACAGTGACCATGGGGTCATAAAATGCGCACAGAGGGCCCAAGGGTGACCGTAGGTTAACCTGAAGTTTCCAAGGTAACAGCATGTTAACCAGAGGGGCCAATGTAACCGTAGATTAACCACATGGGCCCTAGGTTAACAGACAAGCCCCACAGTGACCATGGGTCACCAATCGAACACATAGGGCCCAAGGTAACCGCAAGTTTACCAGAGGGGCCCTAGGTAACCGTAGGTTGACTATAGGTGCCCAAGGTATCCGTAGGTTGAATAGAGGTGCCCAAGGTAACCGTACGTTAACTAGAGAGGCCCAAGGTAACCGTTACACCTTGGGTTAACAAGAGGGGCCCGAAGTAACCGTAAGTTAACCAGAGGGGCCCAAGGTAACCCTAGGTTAACCAGAGGGGCTCAAGGTAACCGTAGGTTAATCAGAGGGGCCCAAGGTAACCGTAGGTTAACCAGAGGTTCTCAAGGTAAGTAGGTTAACCAGAGGGGCCCAAGGTAACCGTAGGTTAACCAGAGGGGCCCAAGGTAACCGTAGGTTAACCAGAGGGGCCCAAGGTAAATTTAGGTTGCTCAGACTGAGACCAATTGTATGCGAGTCTCTCTAAATATTCTCTCTTTTTTGCTTATAGGTGAAGCAAATGAAGCCGAATACTTCCGCAGAAAGCGACGAAGAGATGCCCGAGAATATCGACACGAATAAGCTCTACGAAGAGATTTTAAGTTACCTCTCACCCAAAGAAACGATCGCAAAAGCCCTCAAGAGGATCGGTAAACATTTTCAGCTTGATTTCAAACAAACTTATGATGAAAATTTTTTTAAGGAGGGCAAAAAAGTCTGTCGGCATCTGAAAGGCTCAAGCTGAAAAAAGCGGGAAAACTCCCCGAGAAGACAAACGACGAGAGCGAAAAAGTCACAAAGTTGACGGAACTCGCCAATAAAATTCTAACACACACCGGCAACATGGATATTTATCAAGAAACTTATGAAGTCATTCAAGACAAAGTATTTGATGTTTTTGATGAACTTTTTATAAATAAACTTCTTTTAGTTGAGTGCATCAAGTTCAAAGTTGAAAAGCGACGGGCTTGATATGTACGCGGACGATTTCGAAGAGAAAGAACAAGAAAGACTTGAAGAGTCAAAAGAGCCCAATGAGACTACTAAATCAACAGGTAGTTCTTACTTTAATTTTTTTTTTTTTTTCCATTTTTTTTCCATTTTTTTTTCCATTTTTTTTTTCCATTTTTTTTTCCATCCCCATTTTCCTACTTTTGGGCTGAAAATTTTCATTTTTAAAATTCGTCCAAAATGTGGTTTTTGACTGTTTTTAGGACGAGAAACATGATTCTGAGGTCAATTTTTAGACTTTTTTTTCTTTCGACCACATCAAAGGGGTGACCCTGTCACTACCTTCTTTTTAGACTGAAAATTTTCATTTTCTGATCTCTTCCAAATTGTGGTTTTTGACTGTTTTTAGAACAAAAATCATGATTCTGAGGTCAAAATTTTTTTTAACAATCAAAATCTGTAGGTTACAATTAGTAGAGTGCCCACATTAATCAAAGAAAATTAAAATATTTTCTAGGAAACGCCGTCATGTGGGAATACAAAAAAGAAGAAAACGCCGATTTACAAGGACCGTTCTCCTCCGAGCAAATGGACAAATGGTCGCAGTCGGGTCACTTCGGAAACGGCGTCATGGTCAGAAAATGCGGAACAGACCAGTTCTACACATCCAACAGAATCGATTTCGACCTCTTTGTGTAAACATTTCTTTCCTTATCATTGTACATATTATTTTTATGATTAAATCAACCCATTATGGTTTATATTTTTGTCCCATAACTCAACCTTCAAAAAAGATTTCCATCGTGGAAGCTACAGATATCAAAACGTGAAATTTTTGCGTCTCGGATTTTTGTCTGATTAGTCTCGTCGGGGGGTTTTAAACGCAATTTTTAAACAGGATATGTCTAAACTTATCTTCCTAGATATCCATCATTATTGTTTTCGAGATTTTAAATTGCAAATCATTCAGAAAAATACTTTCGGGTCAAGACCTTTAGTCAAAGCTGGAGATTCTTTATCTCCAAGCCTTTTGATAAATTTTTTGAACCAATTTAGAAAAGGGGAAACAATTTGAATTATTTTCAAAATTTGAATCAGCTTGATGCAATAGATTTGGCTTCTTTTATAGGATTTTTTCATTTTTGTGGAGCAATCTAGCCCATGTTGCGTAATAAGGAAAAAAAAAAGTTTCATTGGTTTATCATAAATGATAGCCTGTTGATAGGAAGTTGAATAGCAAATTGGGAAATGAGGGATTATAATGTTAAAGATCAGGAAATTCTTGTATGGCGGTTCATAAATTTGACACCTTTTATCACTGTGAAAAGTTTTGATGAATAAGATATTTTGTTATCGTTTGATTTTTGTCTAGTCACAAATAAGAGAATGACTGATCTATAATGGGCGTAATGTGGTGTAATATTGGTCAGGACGATTGAATTTTGGCACTGTCCCCAGGGGGTGTGGGAATGCTCAAGATTTTGTACAAATATCCCCAAAAATTCGTGAAAAACCTCAAAATCAACATTTGTAAAGCCTAATTTTCGTCAAAAAAACCTCGAAATCAACATTTATGAAGCCTAATTTTCGTCAGAAAACCTCAAAATCAACATTTATGAAGCCAAATTTTCGTCAAAAACCTCAAAATCAACATTTTTAAAGCCTAATTTTCGTAAAAAAAAACCTCAAAATCAACATTTGTAAAGAACAATTTGGGTTTTAAAAAAAAAACCTCGAAATCAACATTTATGAAGCCTAATTTTTGTACAAAAACCTCATATTCAACATTTATAAAGCCAAATTTTCGTCTAAAACCTCAAAATCAACATTTATAAATGCCTAATTTTCGTCAAAAAAAACCTCAAAATCAACATTTGTAAAGCCCAATTTGGGTTAAAAAAAAACTCGAAATCAACTTTGAACTAATTTTTGTACAAAAACCTTAAAATCAACATTTAAAAAGCCAAATTTTCGCCAAAAACCTCAAAATCAACATTTGCAAAACTTAATTTTAGTTAAAAGAAAAACAACAAAATGAAAGAGGAAAAAAAAACAGACAAAAGAAAAAAAAACAAAACAAAAAAAAACAACCTAATTTTCGTCCAAAAACCTCATATTTTCGTCAAAAACCTCAAAATCAACATTTATAAATTGCCTAATTTTTGTCAAAAAAAACCCTCAAAATCAACTTTAAATTGGCAATTTTTTGTCAAAAACCTCCTAATCATGGTTTTAAGAGCAAATTTTTTTTGTCAAAAAATCTCAAAATCAACGTTTTAAGTGCAATTTCTTTTGTCAAAAACCTCAAAATCAACATTTTAAAACCCAAATTTCACTCAAAAACCTCAAAGTTAACATTGAAAACTTTAGGGGGGAGGGGGGCAAAGGTTTTAATTTGTTTAAAAGGGGGGCGCACTGTGAAAAAGTTTGGGAACCTCTGTTTTTGCTGAATATAATTTTCTAAGAGCCAATTTTCTGTCAAAATTTTCTGCGCCCCCCCCCCCCAACCGGGCGCCCCTTTAA
Source organism: Orius laevigatus (assembly GCA_018703685.1). Taxonomy (NCBI): domain Eukaryota; kingdom Metazoa; phylum Arthropoda; class Insecta; order Hemiptera; family Anthocoridae; genus Orius; species Orius laevigatus. The sequence continues at coordinate 109,060 of JAGWEN010000336.1, read as the reverse complement.
CTGAAAACCCACCCACGCCCTAAGGTCCCAGTCCGTCCCTGTATTTGACTAGACCCTTCTTATTGAATTTTGAACTCTTTTTGCCCCTTAGTGATGGCGGCCCTGAAAAGCGAAAACTCTCGACCACTAGGCCCCACCTTCTCTTCGAGCTGACACCTTAATATTGCACTCGACCATTTTATTGTCTTCACTTTTATTATGTCAAGGAATGAAAGATTAGGTCAGGAATTTAGATTATGAAGAAAAAAAATTTTGTTAACCTTTCCTGATAAGATTCTTCGATTACAATGATGGGTTTGACGGCAAGGCCCAGTATATTATCATTCAATATTATAATGTAATATTTTCCTTTTCTTTCTCATACCTAATCGTTAAAAAAAGTTATTGAACTGTAGATTTAATTTATTCGGATAAGATTTCGGATTCGACAGAAAAAATTTATCTCTTGTGTGGAAAATGGGCATTTTTACTGATTGATAGTGGGTGAAGTATGTTCCACCTTTATGTAAATTCTTTTTGGTTTTAACAATTTGGGCCAGTTTAGTCTTGGCGGCGACGATTGTGCGATAGTCATAGATTTTTGTCCCTTTTTAGCTTGATTTTTTATCCTTTTTGGGAACTAGGGAACTATTCTTGAAATAGGGCCTGAACCAGAGTTGTCAGAATTGAATGAATTGAATGAAAATTGAGATATTTCAAAAGCATCCCAAAGAGAAAAAAAGTCCCCATTACTGGCAACACTGAAAACAGCCCAACCTGGCTATTCCTTTAGGCTATAACTTTAGGCTATTCAAACCAGACAGGGTTGCCAGATTGTGCCATAAATCTCAAATTGGGCTATTTCAAAAGAGCCCAAATCAAGAGAAAATTCCCCACATGTGGCAACACTGAAAGTAGCCCAACCTGGAAATTTTTCACAGCTTTAAAGAGCCCAATTTCCCACAAATATCCCAATCCGGCTACTTTTTTAGGCTATTCAAACCAGCCAGGGTTGCCAAATTGAGCCATAAATCTCAAATTGGGCTATTTCAAAAGCAGCCCAAATCAGAGAAAAATCCCCAGATGTGGCAACACTGAAAGTAGCCCAACCTGGCAATTTTTCACAGTGTAGAGGGCCCCAATTTGCCTCAAATAGCCCAATCCGGCTACTTTAGGCTATTCAAACCAGCCAGGGTTGCCAGAAGGAGCCATAAATCTCAAATTGGGCTATTTCAAAAGCAGCCCAAATCAAAGAAAAATCCCACATGTGGCAACACTGAAAGTAGCCCAACCTGGCAATTTTTCACAGCTTTGAAGAGCCCATAATCCGGCTACTTTAGGCTATTCAAACCAGCCAGGGTTGCCACATTGAGGGCATAAATCTCAAATTGTGCTACATATTTCAAAAGCAGCCCAAATCAGAGAAAAATCCCCAAATGTGGCATCACTGAGAGTAGCCCAACCTGGCAATTTTTCACATTTTTAAAGAGCCCAATTTCCCACAAATTTAGGCTATTCTAATCAGCCAGGGTTGCCAGATTGCGCCATAAATCTCAAATTTTGCCATTTCAAAAGTAGCCCAAATCGCTTTGCTCAGAAATCAGGTAGCCCAATTTCGACAAATCGTCCAACCTTGCAACCCTAAACTTTTCTCAACCTAGGACATATTTGCCACTCTTTTTTGCCAAAAAAGTTCGTTTTATTTTAAATTTTCGAGACATCGATTTTTCAATGGCAAATCGATACCTGATAAATCCTAATTGTTCTACTTCCCTTCTCATTTGTAGCTGATTTTTTATTATTTCCTATCCAAGAAATTTAAATTTTTAATTAATTTTCTGCGAATAACTTTTAAAAAAATCAATAAAGCCAAAAAAAATTGACAAATTAAACTGATTAGGTGTGGAGAATCGATTATATAATCGATTATATGGTTTTAACGGAGAGGAGGGGGCGGGGGAGAGCGAGCTATAAAAAGTAAAAGGGATCTCGGCGCAGGTCTCTTTGTGTCTATCTTTTGCGCCGGTCAGTTCGCTCCATTGTGAATTCCCGACCAGTGAACCATAATTTTTAAGTTTTTTTAAATAAAAGAAAAAGTTTACAAAACCCAATTTTTCTTTGTAAGTTTTCTCGAATTCGATTATTCAAATTTGACGTCAAAATGCCGGAAAACAAAACGTACGTGAACGGATTCGGAGTGAACGGGCACATGTCGGCCGCGCCGGAACTTCCCGACGGAGAGACGTTTCTCTTCACCTCAGAATCCGTCGGAGAAGGCCATCCAGGTAAATAACTATTCAGTTATTAATTATTTATAATTCATTTTTTATAAATATCTATTTTTTAACTTATTTTCAAGTTCGCCTTCCATCCGACCACGAGGTGCCGGACAGCCATTTTTACATTTCATTTTTATTTTATGTTTTTTAAATTAAATTATTTCTTCATTTTAGCTTATTTTATTTTGTTTTTAATAATAAAAAAACGTTTCTTAAATAATGATGTAATCGCTCGCGATTTTGGCTTACCACGTGGGGCTGCTCTTTTGTTTGTCTTGGCCGAAATGTTTTTACTTTAAAAAGTTATTTTATTTATTTTTATTTTTAGATAATTACTTTTTATTTTGAAAGAACGAAACGATTCTATTCTCCTTGCTCTAATTAGCCGTGTTATTTGGAGTTAAAATGGGTCTATTTTTGGAAGTGTAAAATTAAAATTATAATGGATGTTATTTGGTTTTATGCTGGGTGGTGCGTTTTTTTAAAAGTTTTATGAAGTTTTTGTTGTTTCTTGGTAATGCCAACCTTAATTTCTGCATTCCTTTTGTTGGGGGTTAGTTCAATTTTTCAGAGTATAATGGCGAATCTAGGTACCTGATGTCTAGGAATGGTGAAAGGTAGTTTTGGGTCTCCAACTTAGTAGGTACGCCCCCTCTTAAGATATCGAAGAGCCTTATAATGGTTAAAAATCTATCTAAAAAAGGTAATTTTGTAGCAAAGGAATGAAGTCTAGATATAAAGGGTTCCTAGTGTCCGAAAAGGGTCAAAAATCAAGGTAAACATGACCTTTATGTCGTTTAAGAACAAAATCTAGTTAGGATGACCTCTATTTCTCTATAAAGGTCACAAATCCTGCAAAAAAAGACCTTTTTTTTGTCCTGGAACTACATCCAGGGTCAAAAAATCAAGCTAAAAGAGGCCTCATTGTCACAAAGGAATAGCATCTAGTTTAAAGATCCCCTAGTGTCCAAAAAGGTCAAAAAAATCAGACGCTAAAAATGACTTTTTTTCAAGCTGAAAATGACCTTTTTTGACGTTAAAGTACAAAATCTAGTTTAGATGGTCCCCAGTGCCCAAAAATGGTAAAAAAATTAAGCTAAAAATGACCTTTTTTTACGTTAAAGAACTTAATCTAGTTAAGATGGCCCCTAGTGCACATCAAAGGATTGAAAAATCAAGCCGAAAATACCCTTTTTTGACAATAAAATTGAGCTAATTGTAAGACGGCCCCTAGTGCCCAAAAGGGGTTTAAAAAATGACCTTTTTTGACGTTAAAGTACAAAATCTAAGGTAATAGGCCCACAGTGCCCAAAAGGGGTAAAAAAATCAAGCAAAAAATGACCTTTTTGGACGCTGAAGAACAAAATCTCTTACAGATTGCCCCTTGTGCCTAACAAAGGATTTTAAAAATCAAGCTAAAAATGACCTTTTTTGGCATTAAACAACAAAATTTAGCTAATTGTAAGACTAGTGCCCAAAAGGGGTTAAAAAATGACCTTTTTTGACGTTAAAGGACAAAATCTAGGTAATATGCCCCCAGTGCCCAAAAAATGTAAAAAATCAAGCAAAAAATGACGTTTTTTGGACGCTAAAGAACAAAATCTCTTTAAGATGGCCCCTTGTGCCCAACAAAGGAATTAAAAAATCAAGCTAAAAATGACCTTTTTTGACCTTAAACAACCAAATCAAGTTAAGATAGCCCCAATTGCCCAATAAAGGGTTAATAAAATCTAGCTATAAATGACCTTTTTTTACGTCATCCAACAAAAACCAAGTTAAGAGGGCCCCTACTGTTCAAAAAAGATCATAAACCAAGCTAATAAGGGCCCTATTTTTCGTAAAGGAATATTACCATGTTCAAAGGTCCCCTAGTGTCCAAAAAGGGTCAAAAATCAATCTTAAAGGGCCCTATTTGTTATAAATAGTGTCTAGAAGATATAACTGGAGAACTAATAGTCACACCAAGTGAAGTTATTGGTTTCTCGCTAAATTATTGCCCAAGTTGTTTTTTTAACTTTCAAATTGTTCTTTTCAGACAAGATGTGCGACCAGATAAGCGATGCCATTCTTGATGCCCATTTGAGCCAAGATCCCGATGCGAAAGTCGCTTGTGGTATGTATTTTTAATTAATTTTGCAAAAAGCGTCTTTTTTCACATTTCATGATGATTTTGTTTTAAAACGTCCCTTGTATTCATCGGGCGAAAGAAAACATTCTTATCGTACTTCAGAGGTCAAATTGCGGCATTGGGAGTCACAAACGGGGTCGCTCGTCGGCCCAACTTAAACTCCCGGGAAGGTCTGAGAAATGGTCGCTTAAAACCTTCTAGCAGGAGGATCCCCTTAATAGGGATGCAGGGAAATAGAAAAAGCGAAGTCTTCCGCCCTTAACCCTGGGATCTTTTGAGGGTATGGCGGTCGACATCGGTGGAAAAGCCCTGTGACCGGATCTTTGAGTAAAATCGCCGCAGCGGAATTTTCTCGTAACTCAATTCAGACTAATCTTGGTCTCTGAAGGAAAATAAGAACAATCTGATTTCTTGTAAAAAAATTCGCTAATTTTTTGCTTTTTTAACATCATTTACAAGATTTTTTGTTTGTTTGCTAGAAACTGTCACTAAAACTGGTCTCATTTTACTCTGCGGGGAAATCACATCAAAGGCTTTTGTGGACTATCAAAACGTCGTACGAAAGACGGTCCAACACATCGGCTACGATGACTCTTCTAAAGGTGAGATTAGTCTTTTCGAAGCATTTTTTAACCATTTTTGATTAATGCAGACTTCGACATCCATGAAAAATGGTGACTTGTGAGTTTTATGGCCTCGAAATTTAGTTCCGATGCTTTAGCTTACAAAAAAACCTTTTTGGGGTGGAAAAATAAGGCTTTCTCTTTGGTGTCGGGAAAACCATGCTTTGGAAGAAGGTCTATGTAAATTATTTTAAGATTTGTTGGTTTGGATTTCCCCTCCCATAGTGTTCAGCAATGTTTAAAGTAGCCCAATCTTGGAAAAATCACCCAATTTGGTAACACTGCACCCCCCTCAATACTTTTCAGCAATGTTGCCAGTTTAGGCGTTTTATTGCAAATTGGGCTAATTTTAAAAGTAGCCCAATCTGAGAAAAATCGCCCAATTTGGCAACACTGCAACCTCCCTCAATCAGCAATGTTGCCAGTTTAGGTGTTTTATTGCAAATTGGGCTATTTTTAAAGTAGCCCAAACTGGGAGAAATCTTCCAATTTGGGTACCCTGCAAATTGTTCTATTTTTAATGTAGCCCAATCTGGGAAAAATTGCCTAATTTGGTAACACTGCAACCTTCCTTAATCAGCAATGTTGCCAGTTTGAACGTTTTATTGCAAATTGGGCTAATTTTAAAGTAGCCCAATCTGAGAAAAATCGCCCAATTTGGCAACACTGCAACCTCCCTCAATCAGCAATGTTGCCAGTTAAGGTGTTTTATTGCATATCTGAGAAAAATTGCTCAAATTGGCAACACTGCATCCTCCCTCAATCATCAATGTTGCCAGTTTTAGGTGTTTTATTTCAAATTGGGCAATTTTTAAAGTAGCCCAATCTGAGAGAAATCGCCCAATTTTGGTACACTGCAAATTGGGCTGTTTTTAAAGTCACCCAATCTGAGAAAAATCTTACAATTTGGAAACCCTGCGACCTTCCTCAATCAGCAATGTTGCCAGTTTGGGCGTTTTATTGCAAATTGGGCTAATTTTAAAGTAGCCCAATCTGAGAAAAAAATCGCCCAATTCGGCAACACTGCAACCTCCCTCAATCAGCAATGTTGCCAGTTTAGGTGTTTTATTGCAAATTGGGCTATTTTTAAGGTAGCCCAAACTGGGAGAAATCTTCCATTTTGGGTGCACTGCAAATTAGGCTATTTTTAAAGTAGCCCAATCTAAGAAAAAATCGCCCAATTTGGTAACACTGCAACCTTCCTTAATCAGCAATGTTGCCAGTTTGGACGTTTTATTGCAAATTGGGCTAATTTTAAAGTGGCCCAATCTGAGAAAAATCGCCCAATTTGGCAACACTGCAACCTCCCTCAATCAGCAATGTTGCCAGTTCAGGTGTTTTATTGCAAATTGGGCTATTTTTAAGGTAGCCCAAACTGGGAGAAATCTTCCATTTTGGGTGCACTGCAAATTAGGCTATTTTTAAAGTAGCCCAATCTAAGAAAAAATCGCCCAATTTGGTAACACTGCAACCTTCCTTAATCAGCAATGTTGCCAGTTTGGACGTTTTATTGCAAATTGGGCTATTTTTAAAGTAGCCCAATCTGGGAAAAATCGCCCTATTTGGCAGCACTGCAGCCTCCCTCAATCAGCAATGTTGCCAGTTTAGGTGTTTTATTGCAAATTGGGCTATTTTTAAGGTAGCTCAAACTGGGAGAAATCTTCCAATTTGGGTACACTGAAAATTGGGCCATTTTTAAAGTCACCCAATCTGAGGAAAATCTTCCAATTTGGCAACCCTGCAACCTCCCTCAATCAGCAATGTTGCCAGTTAAGGCGTTTTATTGCAAATTGGGCTAATTTTAAAGTAGCCTAATCTGAGAAAAATCGCCCAATTTGGCAACACTGCAACCTCCCTCAATCAGCAATGTTGCCAGTTAAGGTGTTTTATTGCAATTGGCGCTCAAATTGAAATGCACCTCTCATCAAAGTGCCATTTAGGGTATTTCAAATTGGGCAATTTTTAAAGTAGCCCAATCTGAGAGAAATCGCCCAATTTGGGTACACTTTAAATTGGGATATTTTAAAATAGCCCAATCTGAGAGAAATCGCCCAATTTGGGTACACTTCAAATTGGGCTATTTTAAAAGTAGCCCAATCTGGGAAAAATCGCCCAATTTCGCAACACTGCAACCTCCCTCAATCAGCAATGTTGCCAGTTTAGGCGTTTTATTGCAAATTGGGCTATTTTTAAATTGGGCTATTTAAAAAATAGCCCAATCTGGGAAAAATCACCCAATTTGGTAACCCTGCACCCTCCCTCACTACTTTTCAGCAATGTTGCCAGTTTAGGCGTTTTATTGCAAGCTGGGCTATTTCTAAAGTAGCCCAATCTGAGAAAAATCGCCCAAATTGGCAACACTGTCTATGTAGGACCCTTTTTAAGTTTTGTTTTCCCTTTTTAAAATAGTTCTTTACTCGGAAATTAAAAATGTCCCATGTACAGTATTAGTTGATTTTGTAAAAAGCTGAATCATTGGGATCTGTTTATGTTGAAAGTAATCAAAATTCAAAGATTATGTAAACTATCGGAAACAAACATTTTGAAAAACTGTCGATTTGTTGTTTTCGTATAAATAGAGATAATTTTATTGATAATTAAGGAATGAAGCGATAATAAATAGCAGAAAATAAGGCGAACAGCACGCTCCTTAGATCCATCAGTAAGACTTAATCGTCTGCCGACTTTTCCGGTTGGTTATTGCTGTTGAATGAGTCATAGGTGTGCGATATGAATATACCTCCGGATATCGGTCTATGGCATTTTTGTCGATACAATCACGCCGACCGGTTTTCGGGGACAGAGAAATCTTAAGGAATTTATATTTATTTATTTGATTAAGGATTCGATTATCGGACGTGCAGCGTCCTTATAGCGATGGGACAGCAGTCGCCTCATATTGCCGGCGGTGTCTGGTCCGACAGGAAAGAAAAGGATATCGGAGCCGGGGATCAGGTTAGGAAATGGGGTCTTCAAGTGGCGTCTCGATTTTTTAGGGGTTTTGCATGATTTCGGGATCCATTGGTCAAACAAAAGGGTATTAATCAACTTTTTCAGCATAAAATGGTTAATTTTTAGACTTAATGGGCATATGACTTCCATATTTGTGGACCAATTTAGGGCCCTATGGAAGCTGTCAAAATGATGTCAAAAATACAAGGTAAGGTAAGCTGGAAAATGCTTACCTTACCTTGTATGAGGGTCGATTTATAGCATGAAATTCAGGGTGTAACAATTTTTGTTTTAATTGTACGGTGGTGGAATGGAATTTGTGCAATTTAGCTAATTTTCGTCAGGATTCGACTACAGAACTTGCTCGATTTTATTGGCGCTGGATGAGCAGTCGCCCAACATTGCCGCAGGAGTGCACCAGAATAGAAACGCCGATGATGTCGGAGCTGGAGATCAGGTAGAATTTAAGAAAAATTAACATTTCATTTCATAAGCATGGGGTTTTGGTGTTAACACTGGGTTGAGATGGTTTGATGTGGTTTTTTTAAATTTTTTCTATTTAGGGATTGATGTTTGGATATGCGACCAACGAAACTGAAGAATGCATGCCTTTGACCATCGTTTTGGCCCACAAACTCAACGAGCGTCTTGCTGAACTGCGACGAAGCGGCGATTTCTGGTGGGCGAGGCCCGACACCAAAACTCAAGTAAGAAAAACAACCGAATATCGCTAAAAAGTATAAAATGATGATCTTTAGTATTTGCTATCTTAAGTTACTTGATGATAACTTGTCTACCACCTTAAGTTTTATCTGAATTAAATTTTATTTTAATTTTTATTGATAAATTTTGGCTTTGGTGTTGATAAATTGAATTTTAGGTTACATGCGAGTATAAATTCGTGAACGGAGCATGTGTTCCGATCAGAGTCCACACGGTTGTTGTCTCCACCCAACATTCCGACAAAATTTCCGTTCCGGAATTGAGAGAGGAAGTAAAGGAAAAAGTCGTTTATCAGGTCATTCCTTCGAAATACATCGATAACGAAACCATCATTCATGTCAACCCTTGCGGCGAATTCGTTCTCGGTGGACCTCAAGTAAGTGCTTCTTCTGAATATGACCCCCCCCCCCAACCTGAACGGCTGGACCTATTTTGACTTTTAAAAGCTCATTTCATGCAGAATTTAATGGTCTTTCATTTTGTACTTAGTGGTCAAGTCGCTACAACCCATAGTTTTTGAGCTAGAGGTCAAAAACTGAAAAAAGTTCAAATTTCTGGCTAAACCGTTAAGATAATCAAAATTTGTCTCTAAGTAATTGTTCTTCGTAATTCAATTACCTTTAAAATGAGACTAGTCTCGACCTTCTAGGACATTCCGTTGTCCCCTGAGAGCCATAAATAAAGTAAAACAAGAAATTCATAACTCGCTCCTACAAAAATTAATCAACTTTAACCATCAATATCTCCTGAACGGCTGGACCGATTTTTACTTTTGACAGCTCATTATATGCAGAATTTAATTATCTTTCATTTTGTAGAAAGTGGTCTAGTAGCTGGAACCCATAGTTTTCAATCTAGAGGTCAAAAACTGAAAAAAGTTCCAATTTCGGGCTAAACCGTTTAGATTATCAAAATTTGCCTTTAAGTATATGTCCTTCGTAATTCAATTACCTTTAAAATGAGACTATTCTGGACCATCTAGGACTTTCCGTTGTCCCCTGAGAGCCATAAATAAAGTGAAACAAGAAATTCATAACTCTGTCCTACAAAGTTGTCAACTTAAACCATCAATATCTCCTGAATGGCTGGACCGATTTTGACTTTTGAAAGCTCATTACATGCAGAATTTAATGGTCTTTCATTTTGTACTTAGTAATCAAGTCGCTACAACCCATAGTTTTTGAGCTAGAGGTCAAAAACTGAAAAAGTTCCAATTAGGGATAAACTGTTAAGATTATCTAAATTTGCCTTTAAGTTTATGTCCTTTGTAATTCAATTACCTTTAAAATGAGACTAGTCTCGACCTTCTAGGACTTTCCGTTGTCCCCTGAGAGCCATAAATAAAGTGAAACAAGAAATTCATAACTCTGTCCTACAAAGTTGTCAACTTAAACCATCAATATCTCCTGAACGGCTGGACCGATTTTGACTTTTGAAAGCTCATTAGATGCAGAATTTAATTATCTTTCACTTTGTACTGAGCGGTCAAGTCGCTAGAACCCATAGTTTTCGAGCTAGATGTCAAAAACTGAAAAAATTTCCTATTTGTTTTTCAAAATGGTGATCTTCACCTACCTCATTCCCTTTAATTTCCTCCTATTTTATATCTTAAACTCTTCTTTAAAAATGATGATCTCAGTATTTGCTATCTTAAGTTACTTGATGATAACTTAACTACCACCTTGTATTTTTTTGGCTGAATTGATCACAAAAAAATCGCTACTTGATTCAAATTTTTGTGTTCCTAATTTTGTATTCTTTGAACAGTGCGATGCTGGGCTGACAGGAAGGAAGATCATCGTGGACACATACGGCGGATGGGGGGCACACGGCGGCGGCGCCTTTTCCGGAAAAGATTTCACAAAAGTCGACCGATCCGGGGCCTACGCTGCCAGATGGGTCGCCAAATCGCTCGTCAAAGCTGGCCTTTGCAAAAGATGCCTCGTCCAGGTAATTTCATCTCCAGTGTCCCCAACTCAAATCCGCAATATGATGTTCATTTGAGTATTTGCTACTCAGAAGTTTATTGATGACAATAACACCTTAATACTGATTGCACAATTTCTCCCATCCAACTCCTAATAATAAAAGAAAAACTAAAAATTCATTCTTCCAGGTTTCATACGCGATTGGAGTCGCAGAGCCCATTTCGATCACACTTTTTGACTACGGAACCTCCATTCTCCCACAAAAAGAACTTTTAGCCATAGTTAAGAAAAACTTCGATTTAAGACCAGGAAAAATCGTCAAGTAAGCCCATCGAAAACTTCAAAAAAAAAAAAATTAATTTATTTTTTTAGGGAGCTGAATTTAAGAAATCCGATTTACCAAAGGACAAGTACTTATGGACATTTCGGGCGCGACATTTTCCCATGGGAGCAGCCCAAGGAACTCAAAACCGATTAACGTCACCAAATTATTCCTCTCGCCCTTCACATTTTAGCACCGATAGATTTCACTCCCTTGTGTATACTACTTTGTTTTTTTAACTTTTCAAATAATGAAGGAAAAGACATAGAGTAGCCTTGTTTTTTTTTATCCTCTTATTTTTTCTCTCTTTTTTTAAAATCAGATCTGAGGTCAGATTTTGTGTTAATCCTAGTCTCTTAAGTGATTGTTTTTTTAAACAAATTCAATGTGATTTTGTTCATGGCTCATTTGTTACGATTTTTGGTTGAAAATTTAGAAATGCCAGCTCGTTTCTGTTGTAAAAAGTGTATTTTCTTCAAAAAATACTGTACAATGAATAATTTATATTGATTATAAACAAATCTTATAAGAAATAAAAGTTCTTTTTGTACTCGCTCGTTATTTTATGATCGCCCGATGTGGCAACCCTGCAATACTTGAGGCCTTTACATTGCCCAAACTGGCAGCCCTGGGGCTTTCAGTGAGTGCTTAATGTGGCAACCCTGTAATCCTTGAAAGTTGGGATTTAATGCCAGTTTGTGTGACCATCTTGAAGAGTTGTGACGTTAATGGTTTTTTTAAATTTAAAAAAAAAAAAAGATAATGACTATGTAAACAGAATATAATTTATAATTTACCTTATCAGAGATATGAACTAAAGTAGTTGCAAATTTTATTAAAATTATCTAGTCTCTGCCCTAAATTATTGAGTACCAAAATGTGAAAATATATAATATTTAAAAAAAATGGATTTCAAACGTGACATAGTTGAAACTTTGAATGCGGTTTTTCGACAGAAGAAAAATTCGAAAATTAAAAAGTCGCAACTTTTAAAAGAAAACGTAAAGTAAGCTTTTATTTTCTTTTAAATTGTTAATTAAATATTTCAGGAAGATTTGTATCTTGAGATAGATTCCTATAAAGAAATTATTGGACATTTGAAAAAAGATCTGGATGAGACTAAAAATGAGATTGAGAAGCAGAAAAGAATTTTTTACGAAGAAGGATTTCGGAAAGGACGCCAATATGCATCCACTGAAGAAAATGGTTAACATTTTTCGCTTTTGAAAATTGAAATCTAGGTGGCCTCCAGTTTAACATGGTCCGATGTTGCCAGGTTGGGCAAGGTATTGCAAATTGGGCTACTTTAGGTGGTCTCCAAAATGGACTACTTTGCATGGTCCAATGTAGATAGATTTGGCGATTTATTGAAAGTTGGGCTACTTAACATGGTCCGATATTGTCAGGTTGGGCAAGGTATTGCAAATTGGGCTACTATTGATGATCAATTTAAGCCAGATTGGGCGAATTATTGCATATTGGACTACATTACCTGGTCAAAGGTTGCCAGATTTTGCGATTTAATACAAATTGGGCTACTTTAGGTGGTCTCCAAATTGGACTACTTTAGGTGGTCTCCTAATTGGACTACTTTGCATGGTCCAATGTTGATAGATTTGGCAATTTATTGCAAGTTGGGCTACTTAACATGGTCCAATGTTGCCAGGTTGGGCAAGGTATTGCAAATTGGGCTCCTTTAGGTGGTCTCTGAATTGGACTACTTTAGGAGGTCTCCAAATTGGACTAATTTGCATGGTCCAATGTTCATAGATTTGGCGATTTATTAAAAGTTGGGCTACTTAGCATGGTCCGATATTGTCAGATTGGGCTAGGTATTGCAAATTGGGCTACTTTAGATGGTGAATTTAAGCCAGATTGGGCGAATTATTGCATATTGGACTACATTACCTGGTCAAAGGTTGTCAGATTTTGCAATTTAATACAAATTGGGCTACTTTATGTGGTCTCCAAATTGGACTATTTTAGGCGGTCTCCAAATTGGACTACTTTGCATGGTCCAATGTTGATAGATTTGGCGAATTGGGCTACTTAGCATGGTCCGATATTGTCAAGTTGGGCAAGGTATTGCAAATTGGGCTACTATCGATGATCAATTTAAGCCAGATTGGGCTAATTATTGCATATTGGACTACATTACCAGGTCAAAGGTTGCCAGATTTTGCAATTTAATACAAATTGGGCTACTTTAGGTGGTCTCCAAATTTGACTACTTTAGGTGGTCTCCAAATTGGACTACTTTGCATGGTCCAATGTTGATAGATTTGGTGAATTGGGCTATTTAACATGGTCCGATATTGTCAGGTAGGGCAAGGTATTACAAATTGGGCTAGTTTAGATGGTCAATTTAAGCCAGATTGGGCGAATTATTGCGTATTAGACTACATCACCTGGTCAAAGGTTGCCAAATTTTGCAATTTAATACAAATTGGGGTACATTAGGTGGTCTCCAAATTGGGCTACATTAGGTGGTCTCCAAATTGGACTACTTTGCAAGGTCCTATGTTGCTAGATTATGCGATTTATTGCAAATTTTTTTTTTCCCCCTCCATTTTCCCCAAGTATTGCGAATTATTGCATATTGGACTATAGTACCGGCTCATCGTTGCCATGGGCTACTGACCAGTGTTGCCAGTTTGGGCTATTTGCTTCAAATTGGTCTATGAAACTCCCCAATCGGGCAAATCTGATCCTGAGGAAGTATCTAATGAATTTATCTCTCCACATTCCTATCACTACTCAAATAAATAAAATTTATTATAATGATCTTTCAGAGAAAAAATTTCAATGTTTGCAGGGGTTCAAGAGGAAGTAAAAATTTTGAAGAGGATACAATCAGTGCTGGAAAATGACATTGCAGCAGAAAAATAAATTGAAAAACAACTTTACTTTTTTAAATTCCCTCCTCCCCCTCCGTTTTTCAAAACTTACCGCCTTGAACAGATCTACCAACCACAAGCAATCTTATCACTGATAACTACTATCTTGCTGATAAGAAAAAAGTGAAATTTACGTTTGTTTTTTTTATACTTTCGTTTTAATAAAGAAGAATTTTAATTTTTTATTGGTTTTTTATTTAAAATTAAATTTAATTCTAAATATGTCCATGTTACCGCAACTTCAAAAAATGTGGCAGTCGATGATTAAAAGCTCAACTTTCAACCGAGTCCTCGACAAAGTAATTGATTTTTACGATATTTGAGTTAGTTAATTTATTAAATTTTAGTGCGTTTTGGTGAAAGCTAGTGAGGGGACGAGTGTCGCTGAGATGACAGTTGGCGAAGAGCACACGAATGGTGTCGGTACGCTTCATGGAGGAATGACGGCAACTTTGGTCGATATCATCTCTGGTTTTGGCCTTGCTAGCCACCATAGGCATCCTGCTATTGGCGTTACTGTTGACCTTCATATTAGGTACATAGAGTACAAGTCTGCAAGAAGTCTTTAGTTCTACTCCCGCAGAACTACTCCTAAAAAAAAAAACAGCTTTGTTTATATATTGACACTTTTATGTTTATTTTTAGTTATATGGCTCCAGCAAACATCGGCGATGTCATCATAATCGAATCGACGACAAATAAAGTTGGAAAAACGTTGGCATTTCTCGATATAGTCATCAAAAACAAAACGAACGGAAAGATCGTCGCTAAAGGATCACATACTAAATATATTGATGTCCCAAAAACAATTGACACATAGAATATTCAAACTTATATAATTTAAATTTAGAATTTTTACTGTTAGAAAGGCATTGGGATCTGAGTAATACTTTCAATGGGGAATGAAGGAAAAATTTGTAACTAAATAATTTGGAGCAGTTGGAAGTTATTAGCTTCCAGTTGATCCTGAAAATTTCAAGTCGATCGACCCTTAGAAAGCTGTGAAAATGGAGATTTTGATTTTTTTCAGTCGAGTGCCATTTTTTGACTATGAACTTCCCCATGTATTGTTGATTTTAAAATAAGTTCTTGGCAAATAAAACTTTAATTTTTTTTTCCGTTAAATTTATATCTACTGAACCTTGTCCCCCCCCCCCAAAAAAAAAGAGCCATTTAGGAGAGACTCCTTACAATTTTAGGGAGAAAAGACCCTTTTCAGACAGATTGTGAACTTTTTTACCAGAAAAGATCATGATATAGAACTTATTTCCACAAGAAAAGACCGTTTTAAGCCAATTTTGGATCCTTTTTGACAGAAAAAACCCTTTTCAGCAAGATTTTGAACCTTATTTAACAAGAAAAGGCCCTTTTCAGCTACATTATGAACCTTATTGAACAAGAAAAGGCACTTTTCAACCAAATTTTAACCCTTTTTGTGCAGAAAAGACTTTTAAGCCAGATTTTGGACCTTATTTGGCATAAAAAGATCCATTTCAGCAACAGAAATGTGAAGACAGAGTAGGGATATTTGATTGAACAGTTGCCCAACCTGCTCCAACCGTATAGGTTACTCATCATTCAGCTTTGACCATTCAGAATTAAGAATTTTGAAAGCGGTTCCGTTCGTAATTTTAACATTTTAAACTTTTAGCAATTTTATTCTTTTTATCATCATCCAATTAAATATATAATTCTATTAAAAATCACGTTTTTCGTAAGTACCTCTATGATCAATCCATGACGTCAAGCTTTGCTTCAACATTTCTCATTTTTTCAGATCAATTTTAGATAATTGGGAATCAGCAATCAAATAAGGGAAGGAAAAGGCTTTCGAAGGTGTTTCTACAGAATGGACAATGCTGAAAGTGGCGATGAACTTGGGACGACGATATTCCACAGCGACCCTCAAACTTATCTAGTCCAAGATGATATGGAAGGTGATTTCCCCTTTCATGGCTTATCATGATTTATATTACAAGCTCAATACCTAACATAAATAAAAACTAATTGCACATTTTGCACGAGGCACATACAAAGTTGTGCAAAGGAACAACAGGTTGAACAACATGGCCAACATTACCCATCATACAATCATGTAACCATCAGCAAAGCCATCATCCACAAGTATGCTGAGAAAGTGCCTGTTGTTTTGCCTGGTTGGCTTCTATTGCTTCCACTTATACTTTAAAATTTTCTAATAAAATTTTATTGTTTAGAAGAGATCGATTTGGCTGCCGATAACACGGACGACTCCAACCCTGGCGACAAATGCACTTTAGTCCTCCGTGAACAAGACAGATTCCTTCCGATAGCAAA
Organism: Orius laevigatus; assembly: GCA_018703685.1. Lineage (NCBI taxonomy): Eukaryota > Metazoa > Arthropoda > Insecta > Hemiptera > Anthocoridae > Orius > Orius laevigatus. Next base: position 92,913 of record JAGWEN010000336.1, on the reverse strand, counting down.
CGTCGCCAAAATCATGAAGAAAGCGATCCCCGAAAGTGGAAAAGTGAGCGATTTTTGCGAATATTAGCAATAGGGAAGGAAACTTTTTTAAACTTTCTTTGTATTAAGACAAAAATTTAAGCCGATTGGTCCACAGGAAGCTGAAAAAAGTCTCCCAAACTCTGAATGTCACAATTTTTTAGGGTATGGACATGATTTTGAAGTCATTCTAATTTTTTTCAGATTGCAAAAGATGCGAGGGAATGTGTCCAAGAATGCGTTTCTGAATTCATCAGTTTTATAACAAGCGAAGCCAGCGACCGATGCCACATGGAAAAACGAAAGACGATCAACGGCGAAGATATTTTATTCGCAATGAACTCCTTAGGATTCGATAATTATCTCGAACCACTCAAAATCTACCTTGTAAAATACCGAGAGGCAATAAAAGGCGTCAAAATGATTGTCGGGAATTCTTATGATGAATCTGCTGAGGACGGCTATGGTAACTACCTGTCCATTTTCTATTAGTTCTCTAAAAACATGGGGGGGGGAGAAAGCCTACAAATCAGTTTTTTGCATGATTTTAGCCCCGTAAGAGTGAAAAGATACAAAATTTATTCTAAAATGTACAGTTGGGAAGGGAGACTTGCTTCTGCTTTTTCAAAATTTTAAACTTTTGACCGATTTCAGGTGGTGTTGAACAAAAAGCTGGCACTAGTCAATCCGACGGTCTCATCTACACTTCATTTCAACCTCATTTTTCTTCATCGTAAATCGAACAGAATTTTACAAATAATTAAGGTTGGGATCAGGTGCTCACGCAATTTTTTAAGATACAAATCTGGAAAAGTTTTTAAAAAATGACATTAAATCTGGAAAAATAATAAAGTTTTATATTTATATATTTTATGTAGTTGTTTTCTAAATTCACCCAGGATGTTCTACTGAAAATTGGTGTCGAATCAAAAATTGGGCGACTACATCATAGGAAACTAGCCCATGCTGTGTTGGCAACACTGGCTCATTTATCGCAAATTTTGGAAGAAAAAATTTAAATACAAAACCAGCTCATGTTGTGTTGGCAATATTGATTATTGGCACATTGGGCTACTTTCTACTGTTCAGTGTTGCCAACTTATCCACTTGATAGCGGGCTACATAAAAAACTAGCCCAGGCTATAATACCAACATTGACACTTTATTGCAAATCGGGCTATTCTAAACTGTACAGTGTTGCCAAATTCAAAATTAAGCGATTTATTTTTAAAATTGGGCTACAATATATGAAACTGGCCCATGTTGTGTTGGCAGCATTGGTATATTTATAGCGAATTGGGCTACTTTCAACTATTCAGTGTTGCCAACTTACCCCCTTGATTGCAATTTGGGCTAGGTACATAAAAAACTAGCCCAGGTTATAATGCGACACTTTTGTTGCGAATCGGGCCATTTTAAACTGTACAGTGTTGCCAAATTCAAAATCGGGCGATTTATTTTTAAAATTGGGCTACAATATATGAAACTGGCCCATGTTGTGTTGGCAGCATTGGTATATTTATAGCGAATTGGGCTACGTTCAAGGTGTATAGACAAAGACTCTTTGTCTACTTACCTTGGGCTACGTTCAACTATTCAGTGTTGCCAACTTATCCGCTTGATAGCTGTTTGGGCTATTAAAAAAATAGCCCGGGCTATAATATCAACATTGGCACTTAAATTGCGAATTGGGCTATTTTAAACTGTTTTAGCTGTAGCCAACTTAGGCCAAACTTGGGTTACAATATATGAAAACCGGCCCATGTTGTGTTGGCAGCATTGCTATATTTAGTGCAAATTGGGCTACTTTCAACTATTCAGTGTTGCCAAAATACCCGCTTGATAGCAATTTGGCAACATACAAAACTAGCCCGCTATGTTGGCAAAATTGTCACAATTATTGCTAGCACGCGTCCATATTTTTGGTTCAATCCTTTATTTACCAGTTTTGCCAACTTAAACACACAAAAAATCACCTGATTTAAATAACTGTGCAGAACAAAAGTAAACAATTAATAGTTAATTTAAAAAAAGTGATTTTGTACTCTTGAAAAAAATGTCAAAATTCAAAATTTTTTTTGTCTCCCGCCACGTTTACAGATGGCACTAGATTTCCCCCTCCCCTCCCCCAATATCCCTTCAAAAACTCAAAAATGACCCTCAAATAATATTCCAGCTCAAAAAATAATCAAAAAGGAATTAAAAAGAAAAGAAAAGAAGCCCAACAATTGGATTTAAACCGGAAAAAAAAGTTCCGGGCTCATTTCTGTCCGGATAAATCAGAGTGGAGGTGAACGTGTCCGCCATCTTGGATTCTTCCCAATCTCTCTATTTGATAGCGGTTTCTCGTTTGGGGCACCCTTTTAAAGTTTCCCTTCATCCGTGTATTTCCAACTATTTAGAGTCCGAGTTTATTATTTAATTTATTCGTATTTCAAATGGCTTTAAAACGAATTAATAAGGTGAGTCATCCATTTTTAACTTTTTATCTACAGCATTGCATCAAACAAGATTTTATTTATTTTTTATTCATAATTAATTATAAATAATTAATTTGTGCTTAAAACGTTTTTATTAACTCAAAAATTAAGAATAAAAATGAATCCGCGTGGCACGTTTTCCTGGTTTTGAATTACAATAGTGACCTCCCAACCCCCCCTCCTCTATACCATTGATTTTCAAGTCATAAAGAAATAAAAACGTTTTTTATTTGTTATAATGGATTTTTAAAATTTGAGTTTTTTTGTGTGTTTTTTGGTTTTGGTTTTCTTTGTGGTGGGTTTTAACCTGTAAGGAATGAAATTGGATTTTTTTGTGTGCTTCCATCTTTGAAATTTTTCCTTCTCTTATTTTAATTTCTAATTTTGTCTTATTCCGTTCATGTTTTATGGAGGTTTTGAGTTTAGGAAATTTTGTGAATGTTAGGTCGTTTTTTTAAAAAAGGGGTTGGCAATTTTGGTCTGTTTTGGGTGGAATTGCGTCATAGTTGCTTCATTATGGTCATGGAAGATGATTTTTGTTGGCATGGTTTTGGATGCTGGAAGCTGAGTATGAGTGGACCCTCAACCCAAAAGGTTGCGTTTTCTCAGCTCTCTGATATCCGATCGACTTGAAATTTTTAGGGCTTTTTCTGACCATGTTAAAGAAGATTTGTGCCAAATTTCAAGTTAATCGGTCCTCTGGGAGCTGAGGAAATGCCATGTACGTTGAGGGTCCACTCATACTCAAGTTTATACTCGAAGTTGAAATTCTCTTCAATGGAATCTCATGTTGTCTCTTGCATATCATTAGCTTCTAATCAATCCCATTTATCTTTTGGACTATGAACCCCTCACCCATGATGCCATCAACACTTTCAATGTGACAAATCATGACAATTACATTTGTAACTTCCACAATTTTTTGCTGATTTTATTGATGTTTATACCGTTGGAAAGCTCTTTAAAATAGCTTTTTAACGGTATAAGTATCATTAGAATTCGTCCAAAATTCTGGGAGCTACATGCATAAACGTTCAGTCATGAAATCGTGCTGCATTGAAAGTTTAAACGTCCATAACTTCCACAATTTTTAATCAAATTTATTGATGTTTATACCGTTGGAAAGCTCTTTAAAATAGCTTTTTAACGGTATAAGTATCATTAGAATTCGTCAAAAATTCTGGGAGCTACATGCATAAACGTTCAGTCATGAAATCGTGCCACATTTAAAGTTTAAACGTCTATAACTTCCACAATTTTTAATCGATTTTATTGATGTTTATACCGTTGGAAAGCTCTTCAAAATAGCTTTTTAATGGTATAAGTATCTATAGAATTCGCCATAAATTCTGGGAGCTACAGGCATTTAAACGTTCAGTCATGCTAATTGACTATTTTATTAAAACGTTTTGTTTTCCCCAGGAACTTCAAGATCTTGGGAGAGATCCTCCTGCACAATGTTCAGCCGGACCCGTTGGGGACGACCGTAAGCACAAAATTATTAAAATTGAATCATTAAAACCGACTTTTTTCTTTCAGTTTTCCATTGGCAGGCTACAATTATGGGACCGCCCGACAGTCCTTATCAGGGCGGTGTATTTTTTCTTACAATTCATTTTCCTACTGACTACCCTTTTAAACCGCCGAAGGTAACGTTCAAAATGTCTCATTCGTTAATAAAATTTTGCATTTTCAGGTGGCATTTACGACAAGAATTTATCATCCTAACATAAATAGTAATGGTAGTATCTGTCTCGATATTTTAAGAGCTCAATGGTCCCCGGCGCTCACAATATCAAAAGGTAATGAACAATTTTCCTTTTTTCGTCGAATCTGGGTTATTCAGGAAGTTTATCGCCCTGATCATTGTGCCAGAGGAAGTAGGGTGATAATGCCTCTGAAAAAATCAAACAAACAATAGTTCTCTAGCTATTTCATCGTTTTTGCTTTCAATAGTTAACGAAACATTTACAAGTTTCACTTGAGCTGATAAAAATTGATTTATTAACCTTTCAACATTCGTAACTTCCACAATTTTTAACTAATCTCAATGATGCTTATATCATTTGAAAGCTCGTTTAAAGAGCTACAAAAGCTACCTAATTCATAAAATCGCTCAGACAACTCCTTATTCATCAAAATTGGACTTAAAGCTGGTCAAAGGTACTGTTCATGACTGAACCTTTTAAGGTCTGTTACTTCCACAATTTTGGACCGATCTTATTGATACTTATATCGTTTAAAAGCCCTTTTAAAGAGCTACAAAAGCTACCTAATTCATAAAATTGCTCAGACTACTCCTTATTCGTCAAAATTGGACTTAAAGCTGGTCATAGGTACTGTTCATGCCTGAACCTTTTAACGTCTGTGACTTCCACAATTTTGGGCCGATCTTATTGACACTTATATCGTTTAACAGCCCTTTTAAAGAGCTACAAAAGTTACCTAAGTCATAAAATCGCTCAGACAACTCCTTATTCGTCAAAATTGGACTTAAAGCTGGTCATCGGTACTGTTCATGACTGAACCTTTTAACGTCTGTAACTTCCACAATTTTGGACCGATTTTATTGATACTTATGTCGTTTAAAAGCCCTTTTAAAGAGCTACAAAAGGTACCTTATTCAAAAAATCGCTCAGACAACTCCTTATTCGTCAAAATTGGACTTAAAGCTGGTCAAAGGTACTGTTCATGACAACCTTTTAACGTCTGTAACTTCCACAATTTTAGACCGATCTTATTGATACTTATGTCGTTTAAAAGCCCTTTTAAAGAGCTACAAAAGGTACCTTATTCAAAAAATCGCTCAGACAACTCCTTATTCGTCAAAATTGGACTTAAAGCTGGTCATCGGTACTGTTCATGACTGAACCTTTTAACGTTTGTAACTTCCACAATTTTGGACCGATCTTATTGACACTTATATCGTTTAACAGCCCTTTTAAAGAGCTACAAAAGTTACCTAAGTCATAAAATCGCTCAGACAACTCCTTATTCGTCAAAATTGGACTTAAAGCTGGTCAAAGGTACTGTTCATGACTGAATCTTTTAACGTCTGTAACTTCCACAATTTTGGACCGATCTTATTTATACTTATGTCGTTTAAAACCTCTTTTAAAGAGCTACAAAAGTTATTTAATGCATAAAATCGGCCAGACCGTCTCTTTACCCTCAAAACTTCAAAGTTCCTCAGCTTTTCTGTCAATTTGACTGAAATTTCCGTTTTCTTTTTCAGTGCTTCTTTCTATTTGCTCTTTGCTTTGTGATCCGAACCCGGACGACCCGCTAGTCCCCGAAATTGCGAGAATATACAAGACAGACAGAGAAAAGTACAACGAACTGGCCCGAGAGTGGACACGAAAGTACGCCATGTGATGTGTGTGCCAACCGCCAACGACAACAAAACAACAACAGAAGAAAAACCATTCTCAGCGGCACATCAAAGCATTCTCACATCTTTAACACGGTGTTCAACAGTTTTTCGTTAAAAAAAAATATATTTCTCTATTATTTAAATTCTTCTTTACTGGTAATGCCGCACCGAGGCCCCTCGCCTTTTTGTCATAGTTAATTTTTTTATTTTATTTTTTTCCGCTATTTATAATCATTTTTAACATAGCTGGTGTATATTGAATAAATTAGAGGGTTTTTTAAAAAGCTATCTGTACATTTTTTCTTTCGATTTTTACAGCTATTTTTTATTTTTTGCAGGGATTCGGGGAAAAACCCTCTTCAGTCTTTTTAAAAATGATATTTTTTAACTTCCTCGTTTTTCATAAACAGGAAGTTAACATTTTTTTTGTTATTTTGTAACATAGGTTGTGAGTGTTAGGTTTTTTTGTATTAGACACTCAAGACCATTTTTTCTCGTGTATATTAAAATAAAAAAATAAACAAAAAAATAATTTTTGTTTTTGAAATATTTAAAGATTCTCCTGTTGGACATAAAAATGGCTGGAAGAATGTGAAAGGTGCCCCTCCCTTGCTTGTATTGTAAATTATAACAAAAAGTTCAAGAATTACATTTTTTCCATTACAATTTTGCATGGTTTGTCTTTTTTTTCTTCGAGTTTACTAAGTAAAAATGACCTTAATTCCGTTTTTTCTACCTCTTGGCCATTCGCCAATATTTTCTTAATATAAATCGTGATTTAATTTGACCCTTGTAGGACATTTTCGCGGATTTTTCTGGACCAATCGGCTTGTAATCATAAATAAATTGGAAAAAAAAATAGTGTTAGTCCAGTCAATATAACATTGAACATGGAAAAAATTGGGGACTTAACGACACTTTTACAGTTTGTTCGGGGCTATGGTGGGATGACTCTCTTAATTTTTCGAACTCGAGAAACCTGTGCTACCCTTAGGAGGGGCGAAAAACCAAGCTGATTTTCGGTTTTTTGCCTATAAGTCCTAAACTAAGCGTTTTATGACAAAACACACTCTATTCAATATTGTAGGGCATACAATTTTCAACAATTTTTAACTTAATAAATTTTCCCGTAACCTTACTGCTTATCGAGATACGCCCTATCAAAGTTTGAGAATTTCAAAAAACAGATGGTTTAGGCCCTCTGACAGATGGTATTTTAAATACTAATTTTTGGGTCATATCTGACATAAGAAGACATAAAAATCATCGTCAGCCATTTGAAAGTGGTTGAGAAGGGGTGGCAGACGGCCAGCGTCAGGCTGACGGTGGTTTGATTTACACTTTAGTAAGCTTTACGGGAGAACGCCAAGTCCCAGCAAGTCCGTACGGGACTCATTTTAAAGGTAATTTAATTACTAAGGACGAATACTAAGAGTCAAATTTCGCTATCGTTTATGGTTTGGAAGTGGTAAGGCTTTGAACTTTGAAAAATTTCCAATATTTTCACATTGTGTCATACATTTAGTGGTGCTACGGGAGAACGCTGAGTCCTAGCAAGTCCGGATTAGTCTCATTTTAAAGGTAATTTAATTGCTAAGGACGGATACTAAGAGTCAAATTTCGCTATCTTTTGTGGTTTGGAAGCAGTCAGCGATTTAGTGAAACGAGAAATTCGCGATCTAGACAAAGTAATTTATGTTTTTGTTGACCATTTCGAAACCATAAAAGATAGCGAAATTCGACTGTTAGTATTCATCCTTAGTAATTAAATTACCTTTAAAATGAGACTAATCCGGACTTGCTGGGACTTGGCGTTCTCCCGTAAAGCTTACTAAAGTGTAAATCAAACCACCGTCAGCCTGACGCTGGCCGTCTGCCACCCCTTCTCAACCACTTTCAAATGGCTGACGATGATTTTTATGTCTTCTTATGTCAGATATGACCCAAAAATTAGTATTTAAAATACCATCTGTCAGAGGGCCTAAACCATCTGTTTTTTGAAATTCTCAAACTTTGATAGGGCGTATCTCGATAAGCAGTAAGGTTACGGGAAAATTTATTAAGTTAAAAATTGTTGAAAATTGTATGCCCTACAATATTGAATAGAGTGTGTTTTGTCATAAAACGCTTAGTTTAGGACTTATAGGCAAAAAACCGAAAATCAGCTTGGTTTTTCGCCCCTCCTGAGGGTAGCACAGGTTTCTCGAGTTCGAAAAATTAAGAGTCATCCCACCATAGCCCCGAACAAACTGTAAAAGTGTCGTTAAGTCCCCAATTTCTTCCAGCAGACCCCCTTTTTTTTTGCTCTGGCGACTGGACTATGTAGTTCCCGACAATAATTTCTTTACCGTGTTTTCAGTTTGTATTGAACGATTAAAAAAATTACTTATTTGTAAATAAAAATTAATTTTCCGTTAAAAAAAAATCCTTTATGACAAATAGGGCCCTTTTTTAGCTTGATTTTAGACCCTTTTTGGACACTAGGGGCTCTTGATACTATCCCTATGTGACAAGTAGGACCCTTTTTTAGCTTGGGTTTTGGTCCTTCTGGCCACTACGGGCCCTTTTAAGCTTGATTTTTTACCCTTTTTGGACACCAGGGGCCCTTTTAGCAAGATACTATTCCTTTATGGCAAATAGGGCCCTTTTTAGCTTGGGTTTTAACCCTAGGGGCAACTCGATATCATTCCTTTATGACAATGAAGCCCTTTTTTAGCTTGGGTTTTGATCCTTTTTGGGCACTGGGTGCCCTTTCAACCATAGCATGACTATGAGGCCTCTTTTAGTTAGATTTTGGACCCTAAGGTCCCTTTTAACTAAAAATTTTTAGGGCCATATTTATCAAAAAACAGTTTCTGCTACAAATTAGGATAATCAACTTGGCATACAAAAAAAGCCATACTTTTTGGAACAAAAAACATTCAAGATCTTAATTTTTTGGCACAAGAGCAAGCCAAGGGCGTCAAGTTCAAACTTTGGCGAAATTCTAGACGTTCGTTATTTGTGGCTGCGGTTGAGATTCTTGATTTTCTGGCCAAGGACCATCAAGAGAATGTGGCGAAAAATGAAAAGGTAAACAACTTCTCAACTCGCTTTGTACTGATCGACTTGAAATTTTTAGGGCTTTCGCTACCCAGAAAAGCGAGTTAATAACCGACAAGAAAGAAACCTACCATTGGGTTTAAACAAAAGGTAATGTAAAGAGAATTAACAGTTTTAGCTTTAATTTAATGTTATTTTAAAAATGGACGTTAAATTATGTGTTTTTAGGCTTCAGGTGTCTCAATACAAATAGGAAAGTGTCTTCTGTTTTAAAAAGGAACTTTTGTTTGCACCGCAGCCACTTTTTTCGGTCAGCCATTTCCCCTCTTTCCGCATCCCCCACCGTAACTCCGTCGGCCGGGCAACCCCGGAAAAAAGTTCCCCAGTCGGAATTCAAGACTCTAAACGACCACGCTCGTCTTCGAAGTCGAATTCCGCCTCACGTGCGACAAAAAATAATTTTTTTTTAACGCGAAACGTTCTCTTTCAACTCGCGCCTTCCCCCCAAACCATTCCACCCTTGAACTATCAGAAAACCGACGAAAATCATCATGAAACCAAAAGTTTGCTCCAACGAAAAAACGGAAGAATTCCAAAATTTGGACGAAATCAACGAATCTTCAAAACTAAAGGTAAACTTCACTACAAAACACAAATAATTTAACATCTATAAAAAAAATCGAATATGTAATATCATCCGGTGTATTCATTATAAAAGAGAAAGTGAATGACCTAACAGGTGATTATTGACCAAGTTGCTGCATGCTGTGAGCCGAGATAATAAACATCAACCTATCCATTTGGTGGTCACACAAGTTTAGCATTTTCTCAGCTTCCTGTTGACCGATCGACTTGAAATTTTAAGGGCTTTTTCGTATCATATTAAAGAATAGATGTGCCAAATTTTACGTGTATCGGTCATCAGGAAGCTGAGAAAATGCAATGTTAAGCCGAAAAACCACACAGGTATGATTGGTGGAGGGGTCGAGGGGATTCATAAACGACAGGCTCTTGAGCGAAAGCTATTAATCCGATAGAGACCTGTTTTAATGCAAGCTGCCCCTTTTGCTTCGGAATTTCCAGCTCCAATTTTTGGGCAACCTTTACTCGAAAATCATCAGTTGGTCTTAAACTTGGGTTTTTCTTGGCGAGGCACCACCGTTCTCCTAAACCAATAAAATGTGAAGAAAGCTTAGCTGTAAATTCTGCAAGTCCCTAATGTGGTTTTTGTCCATTTTTAGATTGAAAAACAAGAATATGAAGTCAACTTTGGGACATAAATTTTCGACTCGAATATTTTCATTTTTTGATATGCTTGTTTAGTTTTAAAACATTGTTTTCCTACGTTTTTGGCGAACTCTTATCGAGAAAACATTCTTTCTTTTGATAAAAGCCATCTTTTGCCCATTCGAAATTTCGAGCATTCATTGAATTTGTCGAATCGGTCTCTTTGAAATAGTAACGAGGCCAAATTGGCACTAAGTAGAGCAATCGATTAAATACCTATGCGGTGATCTACGCCCCTTTTTCCTAGTCGATAACTCCACATTTTCCGCGTTTTTTATTCGATTTTCGTCATTTTGAGCATTTTAAGTTCTTCTGGCTTGAAATTTTATTTCGTTGTCTCGTTGTCAGCCAATTTGAAGTGAAAATTGTCAATTTTTGAACCACGGAAGATGAGGAAATCATGACAAATGCGCATAATTACCCTCATGAACCCTAATTAAGAAGTTTCCTGTTTTTTGGCGGTTTAAAAAAAAAAAAACTTCGCCTCTTTTGATTACTCCCCTCTCAGCCTCTTGAGTCAGATTCAAGGCCTAATCGTCCTTCGTCTTTCAACTTGAAAACGCGCAAAAACAGTCGTAAATATGAGTAATTTCATAAAAACGGAAAAATTCTATTTCTTTCGACGAGAAAATGTCGAATTTTCCGATCTTGGCTCGTCGAATAGACGTTTCTCATTTCAAATTGTAATTTTGTTCTTTCCTGCAGGAAACAGAATAATTTTAATAAAATTTTAAAATATTTCACGGTCCGAATGAATGAATAATTTAATTTAAATTTAAAATCCACTGTTTTTCCTCACCTATAAGACAAATGGAAAAAAAAAATTGAGGTATACATATTTGATTTTTGAGATATTTGGATCTAGCGAGGTTTCTCAAGAACTGAGGATGTAAATAAAAAATTATCAATGGGTGAATATTTTGCACGTGGGAATTGACTGTTGATAAAATTATCACGAGAGAACGTTTGGTATTGCAAGTTACTAAAATGCCTTACCAATTGATAATCGTATATATCCATAAAAAAATGCCAAGAACTACATTGTGAGTGAAATAATAAACACAAAACTTCTAATTTGTAGCTCAAAAAGTACCCAAACTGGAATTTTCTGTCTTCCCTCTGAACTTTTCTCTAAAATTATTTAAAACCACATTTTCGAGATAAAGGACTGCTTTAGTTGCTCCTTGTTATACTGTCCCCGTCCCTCAGCCTTAAAAACCTCGTACCGACGAATCTATTCATCCGATCTTCTTAATATTAGCATAACCTCGTACCGATGAATCTATTCATCCGATCTTCTTAGTATTAGCATATTCGAAATCAGCTCGTCAAAACCCATAAGATGACCTCCTGTTTTTTCAAATTTAAAGTTTTGGTGAGAAATTGCATTTCCCATTTTTTTAGGAAATTTTTTTCGGAAAATCTGCTTCTTTGGCAGCTCTTAAACTTGAATTTTCATGTCGGATACTTCTTTAAATTATTTAAAAACACATTTTCGAGATAAAGGTTTTAAGTAGATAATATATTTTATTAAAATAACACCGAAATTACTTTTTATCACGACTGGAAGATAAAAGTTTCCGGCTTTTTTGATGTTTTATACAAATTGCACGTTGAAATGGAGATAAAAACCCAAAATTGCCAAAGGAAGGGCATTTGTCATTGTCTGTAATACTCGATTTCCGATCATTTTTATAACTAAAGAAATCGAAGGAAAAACAAATTAGAAGATTCAAGGATTTAAAAACGGAAAAGTCCCAGATGAAGGATAAAATGAGACGATCAAAAAGAGATTTTTCGAGCCCGAAATGACCTTTTAACGGGAATTTGATAAAATAAGAAGTGGAGGTTTTTAGTTGGGTTATTCCCACCGAACCTGTTAATTATGGCCGCCATCATTTTTCTATTTTAACTTGCTCAGTTTGTGGGCCACCCTGTATGTCGTTGGAACTTGGATTAGAAAGCGTCCATTGACAATTTTATATAAGTGAACACTACAGATAGAGAAATTACATAAAAGAAGAAAAACTGCGTGTTCGACACGCGTTAGATAATTTAGGTCAGGATGTTGTTAAAGAAGTCACCGACTATTATATCGGATTAAATGAAACCGAACGGGTTTCTTGAGAGCGACGAGGAAACGGAAGCTTCTCAACGGAATACGAGATTTTGTAGTTCGACCTTCGATGTATGAAGGATTTTTTTCTCGATTCACGAGAGTTCAAAAAACCTCCGTTTTTGATAAGTTTCAAGGGTCAATATTCCATAGTTTCCAAAAATGGAAAGGAAATCTTGATTTAACAGATAAGAGCCAAAAAACTTCATTATTTTTGGTCGAGTAGTCCAGTCTTCCCTCCTTAGAGGCCAAAATTAAAAATCTTGTCTTTTTGTCGCCTCGTAGCTCAGATACGTGAGGTCCTACAAAAAATCTTACTGAATTTAATCTGTAGGAAATTTAATAAGCTTTAATTTTGTACTTAACATTTTTTCGCCTGCGACGTACGGTTTTCGAGATATTGGGAACTAACCTTCAAAATCTGCTGATTTCAGCTCGGATTTTTGTTTGTTTGTTAATCAGGGGACCAACACATTTCCGCAGAGAACCCAAATACCATATGTATTTCATTTATTATGCCTTATCGTGCGTAGACTACTAAAGATGGATGAGGAATGTCAACAAAGCACGTTTTGTCTTAATTTTTTGCTCAAAAAAGGTTTGCCAACTTTTCTATTGTTAAAAAATAAAAACGGAAGTTCTTTCTAAGCTATAATTATTGCGGCATGAATCGATAGTTTGCGGCAAAACCGTTTTTTTAAGTATCAAAAAAAAAGGGGGGGGGGTCGGCGTTTCCGTCCCAGTTTTGAAGAAATACACATAACAAGGTAATTACACCATGAAATCGTCCCCATCGCCCTATATTCTTGATAAAAAAATAAACAAGAATTGCAAAATCGTTCTTCCTTGAGTTTTCACGATATTTATTTATTTTTTATTATGTAAACAAGACGTTTAAATGCTTTTGGAGTAGTGGGTGCCAATTGCGGTTTTTATTTAGGCCGAGAAAGCCACTTGAACTTGAGACTTGTTTACTTCTCTATTGATAAGAATAGACGGGAAGTTCGTTTATTAGTCACACTATCGTAGGTTGGAAAAATATCGGATTCCTTTGCTACCTATCGAAAATCGAGTTTTGCTAGAACTTGGCTACTAGTGGGACGATCTTTGAGACACTATCTCCCAATCATCGCGATGGCTGCCAGCCTGGGAAATTGCTGGATGAACCAGTACAGTAAGATCTCAAACTCTTCGCCAATATATGTAGTGATGTTGGGGAAGATAAGGGCAGGAAGGAGAACCTACTCACAGGGGCGGACTGGCCCGTGGGGGGGGGGCGGGTGGACAGAACCCGTGAATACGTAGAGGCGGCGCCCCCCGGGCCAGTTTTGCGTTATTTTTGCTCAGTGGCTCCTAAACTGGGGGGCGTAAGCTGCTCCCAGGGGGGGGGGGAGCTCAAGATTTTTGTGTGTGCAAATATCCCCAAAAATTCGTCAAAAACCTTGAAATCAACATTTATGATGCCTAATTTTCGTCCAAAAACCTCGAAATCAACACTTTTAAAGCCTAATTTTGGTCAAAAAACCTCAAAATCAACCTTTTTAAAGCTTAATTTTGGTCAAAAAAACCTCGAAATCAACATTTATGATGCCTAATTTTCGTCTAAAAACCTCAAAATCAACATTTTAAAAGCTAAATTTTCGTCAAAAAACAAAAACAAAAAACCCCTGAAAATCAACATTTAAGATGCCTAATTTTCGTCCAAAAACCTCAAAATCAACATTCATAAAGCCAAATTTTCGTCAAAAACCTCAAAATCAACATTTATAAATTGCCTAATTTTCGTCAAAAAACCTCAAAATCAACTTTAAATTGACAATTTTTCGTCAAAAACCACCAAATCATGGTTGTAAGACCAATTTTTGTCAAAAAAAATCTCAAAATTAACGTTTTAAGTGCAATTTCTTTCGTAAAAAACCTCAATATCAACATTTAAAAAGCCTAATTTTCGTCAAAAAAAACCTCGAAATCAAAATTTTTAAAGCCTAATTTTCGTCCAAAAACCTCGACATCAACATTTGCCAAATTTTCGTCAAAAACCTCAAATTCAACATTTTTAAAGCCTAATTTTGGTCTAAAAAACCTCGAAATCAACATTTATGATGCCTAATTTTCGTCCAAAAACCTCGAAATCAACACTTTTAAAGCCTAATTTTGGTCAAAAAACCTCGAAATCAACATTTATGATGCCTAATTTTCGTCCAAAAACCTCATATTCAACTTACATTTATAAAGCCAAATTTTCGACAAAAAAAACCTCGAAATCAACATTTGTGATGCCTAATTTTTGTCAAAAAAACTCAAAATCAACTTTGAATTGACAATTTTTTGTCAAAAACCTCAAAATCATGATGGTAAGAGCAAATATTTTTGTCAAAAAATCTCAAAATCAACGTTTTAAGTGAAAATTTGTTTTGTCAAAAACCCAACAAAAAAATCAACATTTAAAACCCCAAATTTCATCCAAAAACCTCAAAGTTAACATTCAAAACTTTGGGGGGGGGGGGCAAAGGATTTAATTTGTTTAAAAGGGGGGCGCACTGTGAAAAAATTTGGGAACCTTTGTTTTTGCCTAATATATTTTTCTAAAAGCCAATTTTCTGTTAAAATTTTTTGCCCCCCCCCCATCCGGGCGCCCCTTAACTGAAAACCCACCCACACCCTAAGGTCCCAGTCCGCCCCTGCCTACTCATACCACTGAGCTAGCTTCGCCGTAGCACAAAGGACCCTTTCCTAGCAGATTCCTAAGTTCTTCCCGTAGGTACTACTCGAAAAACTGAACATTTTGTCTTTCATCCTGATAGGAGTTCCCCCACCAAATATCTCTTTTTGAATAGCTACTCTCAGTGTCTCCAGACAAGTGAAAGTCCATGAACATGACTCGACTCATTTTTAAAAAAATAAATAAATAATTAAGGCTAACCAATTCCAATAAACAACAGGCCAAGGTATGAGCCCAATTTTTTTTTGTACAAAAACGCGTCCTCGATGTTCGAATCCGTTCCATCGTCGGACACGTTTCCCGCGTGAAACTTAAAATTTATTTTCACTCCTTTTTTTCTTCGTTCCATTTCTATCTCTGTGGCTTAGATTCAAATAGTTTTTTGGCACAATGGTTTAACAACCTTCGCATCCTATTTTTATTCCTTGTTCAATATTTTAGAAAAGGTCAGTTTTTCACGTGTACTATAGAATGTTTTTAAAAGAAATTTTTTCTTAACGGCTCTTTGGCCTTAATCGCCCTTTAAAAGTAATAAATACCAAAGACGAAGCATCTTTTTTTGTCTACTTAACAAACTTTCACCTTTCACTAGAGCGGTGCATCTATTTTGAACTTAAAAGTAATTTTTTTAGGTCTCAACTATCATTAGTCGGTTCAATGATCAGTATGTGGTTTTTTACGACATTTTGGTACGAATATGCAACGAGCGAATAGGCTCAAGGAGAATATTAGGAAACCGATTTTCTTAAGAAATAATGACTTGTTTCCTTTGTTTTAAGACAAAGACTCTTCAATATTTTTGTAAATTAAAAGCTTTGAGGTTTAATAAATGAGAAAGCTCGAACACAAAATGTCCTAAGATAAAAAAAAAAAGAGATAAACTTTCTTTTTTGACAATTTTCGGGTATCTTGCTTTAGTCAAATTCGAAATTTTCAAAAAATTCGTTTTTTTTTTCTACTTTTTGGTCTTAAAACTCCTGAAAAATGTTATTATGTGCAAAATCCTCGGTTCAACAGGTTGTCGAACCTTGGGATTTTTTTGTGTAAGTTCGGATTTTTTTTTTTACTGTTTAACCGCTTTAGGAATTCAATGAAATTTTGCCCGAATGTTGACCTTTATGAGTGGTGCTTATAAAAAAATTAATGACTCTCAAAAAATGTTAAGGCCTACCAAAAATCAAATTTGCAAGAGGTTCCCTTGAGTCGGTTTTTGAGGGTTAAGGAGTCCTCCCGCAAATGCAACTTGAAATGGGGGTTTGTGGGATAGTAGGTGGTTGAGGAAAGGAATTTGTGAGAAAGTTGGAGTTAGGCACCTCCTCCATACCAGAATTGGCCTCCAGAGCTTTGCTCACGAGAGGAAAAAAATATCCCTCTTGCTTTATCAAACTTGCTCGTGGCTGCACCTAGTTTATGGTTAATTATATTCGCCATATCTGTGTTTTGGACCCCTTTTATAGGGTTTGGACCCTTCTTCATGTGGTTTAGACCTCTTTTCGGGTAAGGTCCTACTATTCACGAATCCGAAAAAACTTTTTTCTGGGAATTGCGACTATTCTTGAATTTGTGGCCAACTCTTCAAGTAGTCCAAACATAGATATGACAGCTTTCACTCACCTCCTTATTTTTACAATATGATTCTTCACACTTTTACCCTTATACGAATATAAACGAATGAGTTTTGAACTAAATTGTATTCCTTGCAATTGTCATTTGAAAGCAGAAGTTTATCATCTTCGAGTTCTAATTTTGGAGAGAAAAAAAAGCAACAAAAAAACCGCCCTTCACCCAATTAATGCCTACTGAACTTCCTTGGTATCTCGTTGAACTTGACTTCCAATAAAGAGAACAATTTTTTTTTCATTCATGACATTGACATCGTCTTTTTCGGTTCATTCATTTTTTTTTGTCTTCTAAAAATGCAACAAATTAAATCCAAAAGGTCTTCGATTTTAGAAATTCTGTTTCCTTATTTCTCAATAGATAGTTTGTTTTCAAATATTCGGTTTTAAGTTCTCAAAGAGTTCTTTAGCCTTCCGCGATTGCCAAAAGGAATCGTCCTTACTCAATAAAACGGTTCCCCGTTACTCAATGTTCTTCCTTCAACAAAAGGAACCTTTTTTCCTTATTTAACTCTTCACATTTGAGGTCTTGCGGATAGAAAGTGCAAAAAATAAATAAACGGAGAAAGTTCATAATTTTATAGAGTCATCCTTCATTTCGATATTGTCCTCTACGATGGTTTTCTGTTCAGAATGGATTTTACGTTCTTTTATTCAGGGCTGCCAACTTAAAGTTGGAAGGCCTAATACTACCATTTTCTTTCCAGAAAACCTGTTGTTTCATGTCCTACGCTTGTAAAAAGCCTATTTCTTCAATTCTTGAAAGGATAGCATATTTTACCTCCTGGATACAGTCCTGCCAACATAAAACATGTTGCTCTGTCTGCTATGGAAGGAACTCAATGATCTCGAAAGTCTTCCTAAAGATGCAGGTTAGCCAACTTTCACCTCCTGAATATCGAATTAACAGTCCTGCCAACATGAAACTTGTATTTCATCTAAAATACGTTAAAATCGGAACCTTCGAGTCTTTCAATTATTTCAAGGAAGAACTTTTTTTTTAGTCCTAAATTCAAGGGTGATAGGTACAAAAAATCTTTCAATTCTCAGGCATCTATGGTTCGTTTACCCAGGTTCATTGTCGTCGGGTTGCACTTTCACTTTTTTTCCTCCTCTGCCCTTCTCCAAGTTCGAGCTGGAATTCGAAGGAAAAAACGTCGGAGGTGTCGTAAAAAAATCGAAAACGGAAGGATAACTTTCCATTTTTTGGTCCTTTTTCGGATACTTTTCAACAATTTTTGTGCATCTGTCTGTCCTTAACCCAAAATTCTAATTATAAACAGGCACCCATCATTAAATTTAATAAACATCTTTTGAAAAGCACCAATTTAAAACACTCTCGAAATTATGAGTACCGTTAACCGACAAATGACTTCCTTATTAGCTCATTCCGATTGAAATGGAGAGTGGATCCGTTTGTCTATTTTACCAAAACGTTATTCATTTTCGTCAATTTGCCGTCCTGACTCGCTTTTGACACTCTAACACGGGGACATCCTGCTCCTACAGTACCAAAAGGTACTGCTTTTGCTGAAAAGTTCAATTCGAATAAGTTTTGACACGCTAACACTGGGTCACTCTGCTCCTACAGCAATAAAAGTTACTGCTTTTGATTACATTCGACTCGGTTTTGACACGCTACCACCAGGCCACTCTGCTACTACGGTGCAAAAAGTTACTGATTTTTCTGAAAAGTTCAATTCGAATCGTTTTGACACGCTAACACTGGGCTACTCTGCTCCTACAGTGTAAAAAGTTACTGCTTTTGGTGAAGTTCAATTCGAATCGTTTTGACACGCTAACACTGGGCTAATCTGCTCCTACAGTGTAAAAAGTTACTGCTTTTGCTGAAAAGTTCTAGTCGAATCGGTTTTGACTCGCTAATACTGGGCCACTCTGCTCCTACAGTACAAAAACTCTTGATCAAATCATCAAAAGTTCAATGCGAATCGTGTTATCTAATCGACGAGGAAAAAGGATCTTCCTTACTTTTTTCACTATTTCAAAAGTCAACCTGACATGCAACAGCTTGCATAACCTCCTAATTCCTTTTTAGTTAACCTAAATCTTAATAGAAAACCTACTTATCGTACCTATTAAATTTTTTTAAAATCATTTAAAGCGTTATTACAGTTTTCGGTGTTAGGAGGTTGAACGGCATTTTATTATTCAATGTCGAACTTAGGCTACTTGGCTTTTAACATCCTTGGACTGGTTTCATGAAATTGCTTTATTTTTAAGTTTTAATAAGTCAAGATGATCCTCTTTTCCTGTTATTTAGAATCATAACTGTTCTGCTATTTGTTTTGGAATTATGTGTTTTAAACGCTAATAATCGAGTGAATCGGTTAAGAATTAAGGACGTTATGATGTAATGATGACGTTTTATCCCCTATCTTGACGTTTTATGAGCGGTTTTAAGGTGTCCCAATATCTCGAAAACCGTTGGTTGTAGGTGAAATAAATATTAGTACAAAATTAAAGATAATTGAATTTGCTACAAATTTGATCTACTAAGATTTTTTCTAGGGTCAAAAGTTTCTGAGCTACGAGGCGACAAAAAAGCAGGATTTTTGAGTTTTTCCTATGAAAATAAGTCAGATTTTAGAAAAGTCGGAAAAAAGCGGGGAAGGCGTCACCTAATCAAAAAAGTGTACTAAGTAAACGTTGTAGAGAATTCAATTTCCATTAAAAATGAACTATCGAGAAGCAATTAACGATCAACAGGAATGGGAGGGGGTAAATTCAAAACAGTAACATTTGGTCAATATGCACTTGAAACCCACTGTGAATTTTTTCTTTTGTCGCAATTTCATGTCGTAACGAACCCTTGATAATGAAGTTTTGATGTTATAATTGTTATTCAACGCCTAAAGCGTTCAACATTGACCGCAGTTCGCATTATGTGAATACGAAACAACGACCTAGTTGTTTTTGCGTTCATTTCGCTCTAGAATCACTTAAAAAGAGCCATTCAAACACAAACTTGTTAAAAATTAACGGTTCCGTCACGCAACTCCAGGTCACCAATAAAACTGATTTCCTGATCATTTCGTTTGTTTCAGGATGAAGGGGAAAAGGAGAAAGAAATAGTGGGACAAGATGTGATAACTGGTCAGCCGATAGCGTTGCTGAGCTTCCACGACGCACCCGCCTACTTGCAATTCAACCCTTATATCCGATCCGGATATCGGGGATACCTCTCCACCAAAATGTGCTTCGAAAGGTAAATAAGAAACGGGTGAACATCTTATAAAATCAAGGAAGGAACTCGACCTGAATATGACGCAAGTCTTAATTGGCTAGTTTACTGACCTAAAGTCTTTTCTTGAAAGGTAGCCAGTCTGGCACAATTGTGAATATTTTAGACACGTGGAGAGCGTAATTCGATCCTCATTTTGTGTCAACAGACGTCAAAATTACCAATGACAACAACAGCAGAATCGGTTTCTTGGGCGAATCCATCCCAGCGATTTTTTAAAGCAATTCTAAATGACAACTCTGAGCCATAAACTATAAAAAAACAGTGCAATACAGAATTTTATTAAAGATTCTCTGGTTGGTTGACTACGTAGCAAAACCTTTGGATATCAAATGCCCAATGGTGACGTTTAGTCTATCATTCTTGAGGAAAGAAGCAATTATGTTACATTTTTCTTGTCCTTAAAAAAATAATTAATGATTTGACACCCAGACAGCCTTCCAAAATGCTCAAACTGTACAACTTTTTTATCTCGTTCGCACCGGAAGTTACAGTTGAATTTATTTTTCTTGCTGGGAGACTGCTTGTTCCCTTTAGGCTGCTCTGTCGGCCATTTTAGGGCTTTTAATACTTACTATGCCCCTCATAGAGCCTAAATTTCGTTAAAAAAATATGTCTAATTGAAGGTGGTGTTACATATGTTAGCATTGTGAACTTTTTTGTTATGGATTTTTAAAATAAAATGAAAAATATACTTTGTGTCGCCGACTAGTATGATGGCCAACTTTTGATTGAACTGCAATCGCGTTGGGCTTGACTGGTCGAAGAGGAAGATAGTCTGGACGCAGACGGCGTCGAATTTGTTGATGTTCATGTCGAAGATTTGGATGTTACCATCGGCGGTGATGGCGGCGAAAGTGGAACTTGAAAACGGCGACCATTGAACGTCGCCGACTGAGCATTCGAGGTCGTAAACGAGAAGCGGCTCGCTCCTATTCGTCTCCCATATTTTGATCGTCCAGTCGTCGCTACACGATAAAAATATGTCCGGTATATACGAGTTATATGTGACACGATTGATGGCCATGTCGTGTCCCAAATATTTGAAGCTCGGAGTCGTCGAATATGATGCGTTGCACTGATATATATCGCCTTCAGCCGACCCGACGAGGAAGACCTCGTAGTTTTCGGGGTGTAGCGCCAAACATTGCGCTGTCGCCGGTAAACTCAATACGACGCCCATGATCTCATTGATTTTATCATCTTCGTTCAGCTTGAGCGTCTCCAAATACAAAGTCGTTATATGAAAATGCAATAAACATGTCGACATAATCAACCATTTTGAGACTTTCCCGTCCAACCCGACGCTTAAAAAGCTCAACTTTCCATCCCTCGGGTCCGAACACCATTGTATCTCCCATACAGGTCCCACATGCTTGTTGTCCAAATTGCTCGAAAAGACGGTATCTTCTTCTATCAAATTATGCACCGAGACAGTCCCATCGTACATACCGACTGCCATATAGTTGGGCTTGAGGTCGCTAAAGTTGCAACACATGGCGCCACTTCGGAGGCGTATTACTGTATCCGGGTATGCAGGATTCTTCAATGAATAGACGCATATAAGACCAAAATCTTGTTTAGCGCAGAACTTAAATGAACCGTACGCTATGGCGAACATGTCTTGATATTTTGGATGCCATGATATATATGTGACTGTGAGGCCTGCACTTTCTTCGTATGAGAATTCCCAGAGGGGTAGGACAGCACCTTCTAGGATGCGATACGTGTCTGCAGGGTCGTCGTAGAAATGGCAATCTAAGGCGTATTCTTCGTACATGTTTTGATTGACCATTCTTTCCATTAGTTTGGTTCCTAAAAGGAGTCTTTCGAAAATAGATTCTGCTGGTGTGAGGTCAACTTTGAGTTCTTTCTTTTCTTTCTTTCTGATCAACATTGTCTTCAGTTTTCGCGCTTTTTCTTTCTCTTGTTGCTGCAGGTCCCAGTCGTATTCGTACAAGTCGGTTATTTTCCATTGGTTGACTAGACCTTTGATGGTTTTTCTTGATGGGGAGATCGTTTGGGTCGTTTTGTTCCTCATGATGATGCGTTTGGTGAGGACGGATCTTTCGTTGAAGTTGAACTGGTTGGGGAGCTTTTTGTCTTTGGGGACTTCGAATTCGTTGTAGTCGAAATCGTCTTTTTCTTCTTCTTCGGCTTCTTCTTCGTGGTGTTCTTCTTCGACCATTTCTTCTTCGCCTTCGCCTTCTTCTTCAAGGGAGAGCTTCCTTTCTGAAGGGAGGAATTTCAAAATGGACAAGTTGTCGTCTTCTTCTTCGGGGATTTCTATGAACTTTTCAGGCTCGAGGCGTCTTCTTTGCATTATCGCTTCTGGCGAGTCGTGGACGACGATGTTACCTTCGATTTCGTACAGAAAGACTTCCGTCAGCTTTGTCTCCATTGGGATGAACTCTCCGCTGCTATATTCATACAGGACGTAATGGGCGATGTGGAATGGGTCTGTTGGTGTCAGCTCCCTTTGATACAGCGCAGACAAATCGATGTCTTCCTTTTTATCTTCCTTCTTTTCATCCTTCTTTTCGTCCTTCTTCTCCTTTTTCGTCTTCCTTTTCTTCCTCGCCGTCTTCTCGTAAAGTCGAACCCTTTTCATCGTCAGGTCCTCTTTGGTACCTTGCTGCTCCTTCAATTTGTTCATCTTGTATTCCTGACGGACTTTCGAATAGGAATCTAAAGATTCCGCAGACGGCTGGCGTGTTATGTCGAATTTCTCATTGGTTACGTACAATTTGTCGAATTCGGGGTTTACAACCCAAAGTGGGTGCGAAGCCGGATATTTAGACATCTCGTTTTTAAAGTAGCGAAAAATAAATTAATCTAATAAAATTTTTAACAAAAAACAATAGTTTACATTAAAAACACATGAAAAACATACTGAAAATAAAAAATTAATTGCAAGGTCTTTAAAGTTCCCCCTTCTACCCCAGGGGGTGAGACAAGGGCTTTAGAAGTTCAAACCAGCTCAAATGGGTCAAAATCGTAATTAAAAGGAGACCACTTGAAAAGAGATCCAAACCCATAAAAAGTAGCCCAAACCACTAAAAAAGGAGCCCTAACCAGGATAATTGGTCCAACACTTTGTCCCTCCAAGATAATGAGAAGGTTACATGACGGTTATACCTCAGTGATGCCTCCTTCAAGTCGGCATTTTATTTGATGTATTTCTCCAATATCCTGAAAAAACAGTTGGTTTTTTTGAAAAATTTCATTTGAATTTTAGTGTTAGAATACATTAACATAGGTCGCCAAGTTTTTATTTTTTTAAAAATCATAAAAATTTGAAAATTATAAACTTATTCACAAAAATTGTTCACCTTTTTGTTTCAGCATGTTTTGGCTAACAAACGAGACTGTAAATATCTGGTCACACGTTTTCGGTTGGATGTTATTCGTCGGCCTGACTCTCTACGACCTTTGCCTTCTCAACATCCACGCTTCTTTGACTGATAAATTCATCGTCGGCCTTCTCCTCGCATGCTTTCAAGTAAAAAAATCAATAATTGACCAAACAAAGATTTAAATTTCGTTTTCAGATTTGTATGCTAATGTCGGCTCTTTATCATATATTTTCATGCCGAAGTGAGGAACATTTTAACGCCTTTTTGTCTTTCGATTTGCTCGGAATCGCTTTAAGCATGCTCGGAATTTATATGACTGGTGTCTACTATGCTTTTTGGTGCAATAAGGTAATAAAAAACGTTTTATTTTGATGGATTTTAATTTGTTCTGTAGGCTTGGCAGTCGTTTTATTTGTCAACTGTGCTGGCCATCTTTTTAGTCGCTATGGCCCTTCAAGTCCCGAGGTTCAACATCGACTCGAATATTAAAGTCACGACTTTTGTTTGCTGGGCGACCTATGGAGTCATTCCGACTCTTCATTGGACGATTATGATGGGAGGTCTTGAAAATCCTTTAGTTGCTGTAAGTCTATTTTGGTTAAATCGATAAAAATTTAATTTTTCTTTTAGCTATTGCTTCCCAGAGTGGTGACCATGTATGTGATTATCAGCATCGCCTTTTTAATTTACATCACCAGAGTTCCTGAACGCTTCTTTTCAGGTACAAAAATGAAAAATTTAACGTTTCACCGTTAATGTGTAGAAAGTCGATTGTGGCGCGACCGACATGAAATTTTTTGGGATCTTTTTCCTTGAAAATTTTCATTTTTTGATTTCGCCCAAAAAGTGAATTTTGACCTTTTTTGGGGTGTGAAACATGAATATGAGGTCATCTTTTCAATTTTAAAACATTTTTTGTTTCTTGATGTCCTTATTTTGGGCCAAAAAATGTTCCTTTTTTTGATCTCGTCCAAAATGTGGTTTTTGAATGTTTTTAGGACAAGAAATATGATTCTGAGATTTCTTGATTCAAAAACCTTTTTTCAACCACATGAGAGGGGGGACCCTGTCCCTACTTTTTGTCTCAAAATTTTCATTTTCCGAACTCGTCCGAAATGTAGTTTTTGACTGTTTTTAGGACATGAAATATGATTCTGAGGTCAATTTCTTGATTCAAAAACATTTTTTTAACCACATCACAGGGGGGGACCCTGTCCCTACTTTTTGACTCAAAATTTTCATTTTCCGAACTCGTCCAAAATGTAGTTTTTGACTGTTTTTAGGACAAAAAATATGATTCTGAGGTCAATTTCTTGATTCAAAAACATTTTTTCAACCACATCAGAGGGGGGACCCTGTCCCTACTTTTTGACTCAAAATTTTCATTTTCCGATCTCGTCCAAAATGTAGTTTTTGACTGTTTTTAGGACATGAAATATGATTCTGAGGTAAATTTCTTGATTCAAAAACATTTTTTCAACCACATCAGAGGGGGGACCCTGTCCCTACTTTTTGACTCAAAATTTTCATTTTCCGATCTCGTCCGAAATGTAGTTTTTGACTGTTTTTAGGACATGAAATATGATTCTGAGGTCAATTTCTTGATTCAAAAACATTTTTTCAACCACATCAGAGGGGGGACCCTGTCCCTACTTTTTGACTCAAAATTTTCATTTTCCGATCTCGTCCAAAATGTAGTTTATGAATGTTTTTAGGACATGAAATATGATTCTGAGGTCAATTTCTTGATTCAAAAACATTTTTTCAACCACATCAGAGGGGGGACCCTGTCCCTACTTTTTGACTCAAAATTTTAATTTTCCGAACTCGTCCGAAATGTGGTTTTTGACTGTTTTTAGGACATGAAATATGATTCTGAGGTAAATTTCTTGATTCAAAAACATTTTTTCAACCTCATCAGAGGGGGGACCCTGTCCCTACTTTTTGACTCAAAATTTTCATTTTCCGATCTCGTCCGAAATGTAGTTTTTGACTGTTTTTAGGACATGAAATATGATTCTGAGGTCAATTTCTTGATTCAAAAACATTTTTTCAACCACATCAGAGGGGGGACCCTGTCCCTACTTTTTGACTCAAAATTTTCATTTTCCGATCTCGTCCAAAATGTAGTTTATGAATGTTTTTAGGACATGAAATATGATTCTGAGGTCAATTTCTTGATTCAAAAACATTTTTTCAACCACATCAGAGGGGGGACCCTGTCCCTACTTTTTGACTCAAAATTTTTATTTTCCGAACTCGTCCAAAATGTGGTTTTTGACTGTTTTTAGCACTAGAAACATGAATCTGAGGTCAATTTCTTGTTTTTATCAATCTAAAATTGTTTTTCCTTGAAAATTTTCATTTTTTTGATTTCGCCCAAAAAGTAAATTTTGACCTTTTTTGGGTGTGAAACATGAATATGAGGTCATTTTTTCAATTTTAAAACATTTTTTGTTTCTCGATGTACTTATTTTGGGCCAAAAAATGTTCATTTTTTGATCTCGTCCAAAATGTGGTTTTTGACTGTTTTTAGGACATGAAATATGATTCTGAGGTCAATTTCTTGATTCAAAAACATTTTTTCAACCACATCAGAGGGGGGACCCTGTCCCTACTTTTTGACTCAAAATTTTCATTTTCCGATCTCGTCCAAAATGTGGTTTTTGACTGTTTTTAGGACATGAAATATGATTCTGAGGTCAATTTCTTGATTCAAAAACATTTTTTCAACCACATCAGAGGGGGGACCCTGTCCCTACTTTTTGACTCAAAATTTTCATTTTCCGATCTCGTCCAAAATGTGGTCTTTGACTGTTTTTAGGACAAGAAATATGATTCTGGGGTAAATTTCTTGATTCAAAAACATTCTTTCAACCACATCACAGGGGGGGACCCTGTCCCTACTTTTTGACTCAAAATTTTCATTTTCCGATCTCGTCCAAAATGTAGTTTTTGACTGTTTTTAGGACATGAAATATGATTATGAGGTCAATTTCTTGTTTCAAAAACATTTTTTCAACCCCATCACAGGGGGGGACCCTGTCCCTACTTTTTGACTCAAAATTTTCATTTTGCGATCTCGTCCGAAATGTAGTTTTTGACTGTTTTTAGGACATGAAATATGATTCTGAGGTAAATTTCTTGATTCAAAAACATTTTTTCAACCCCATCACAGGGGGGGACCCTGTCCCTACTTTTTGACTCAAAATTTTCATTTTCCGATCTCGTCCAAAATGTGGTTTTTGACTGTTTTCAGGACAAGAAATATGATTCTGAGGTCAATTTCTTGATTCAAAAACATTTTTTCAACCACATCAGAGGGGGGATCCTGTTCCTACTTTTTGACTCAAAATTTTCATTTTCCGAACTCGTCCAAAATGTAGTTTTTGACTGTTTTTAGGACATGAAATATGATTCTGAGGTCAATTTCTTGATTCGAAAACATTTTTTCAACCACATCAGAGGGGGGACCCTGTCCCTACTTTTTGACTCAAAATTTTCATTTTCCGAACTCGTCCGAAATGTTGTTTTTGACTGTTTTTAGCACTAGAAACATGTTTCTGAGGTCAATTTCTTTTTTTTATCAATCTAAAATTGTCAATTCTTGTTTAAAAATGTTGATTTTGTCATTTTTTGGGATGAAAAATGGTTTTAAATGTAATTTTTGACCTAATTCACGAACTTTTTTTTGAAATTTTAGGGCGTGTTGATTACATCGGCTCTTCTCATCAATGGTGGCACTTTTTTGTTGTCGTCGCCCTCTACTACTGGCACAACACCGGCATCAAATATATCGAATACAGAATGAACCACGGCTGCTCCTTTGACTTCACATCATGACAACCTCCCGACGATTTTTAGCTCAAGTTTATTTATTTTTTTAAAAAGCCACTTTTTCCCTCGCCTTTATCCCTTTTCGCTAAAGTGCCCTTAGAAACAAAAAAAATACGTTTGACGTGGTAAACCCATTGATAAAAGTTTATCCGATAAACAAACTGTGATAATTAATTTTAAAACAATAAAAAACAATCGCTTTGCACAAAAAAACTCAAATATTCAAGTGGCATCTAAAATGTACATTCTTTGTAAAATTAAAATTTGTACAGTTTTATGTTTTAATTTTTATTAATCTTAATTTTTTTATTATGTTAAAATCTTCTTTTTATCTAGTTTATTTGACACAGGAATTTATGACAATTTTCTGTACTTAATTTTTTCTCGTTTTCAATAACTGATTATGCTCGAATGCCACTTTTTGTAGTGCGACTGTGATATATAAAAAATTACTTTTTATTTTATTACAGTATTTAGTTTAGATATATTTTGTTTAAAAATGTTGTTTAGAATTTGTGCGGAAACTTGTAAAACAAGCGCTGTGTAAACATTAAAATTAAATAATAAAAACAGTTTAAATATTTAAATTTGTTTTCGTTTGTTTTTCTACCTCAATGCTGATGGGTTGATGTTTTCCAATCATGAATTTTTACAACAATCATGCATTTTGACTATAATAATCATGCATTTCGATATTACCCATCATGCATTTCGTTAATCCCTAAGAATCATTCATTTTTATGTTTTCAAACATGCATTTCCACTACAACAATCATGCATTTTTGTCTCCCATCATGAATTTTGACTGCAACAATCATGCATTTTGGCTACAATAATCATGCATTTTGTTATTTCCCATCATGCATTTCGTTAATACCTAACAATCATTCATTTTTATGTTTTCAAACATGCATTTCCACTACAACAATCATGCATTTTTGTCTCCCATCATGCATTTTGACTGGAACAATCATGCATTTTGGCTACAATAATCATGCATTTTGGTAATTCCCATCATGCATTTCGTTAATACCTAACAATCATTCATTTTTATGTTTTCAAACATGCATTTCCACTACAACAATCATGCATTTTTGTCTCCCATCATGCATTTTGACTGGAACAATCATGCATTTTGAATACAATAATCATGCATTTTGGTATTTCCCATCATGAATTTTGTTAATCCCTAACAATAATTCATTTTGATGTTTTTCAACATGGATTTCCACAATAACAATCATGCATTTTTGTATCCCATCATGCATTTTGACTGGAACAATCATGCATTTTGGCTACAATAGTCATGCATTTTGGTATTTCCCATCATGCATTTTGTTAATCCCTAACAATAATTCATTTTGATGTTTACCAACATGGATATCCACTACAACAATCATGCATTTTTGTCTCCCATCATGCATTTTGGCTATAATAATCATGCATTTTGGTATTTCCCATCATGCATTTTGTTAATCCCTAACAATGATTCATTTTGATGTTTTTCAACATGGATTTCCACAATAACAATCATGCATTTTTGTACCCCATCATGCATTTTGACTGGAACAATCATGCATTTTGGCTACAATAGTCATGTATTTCGGTATTTCCCATCATGCATTTGGTTAATACTTAACAATCATGTAATTTAAGATATTTACCCACCATGCATTTCAATTTCCAGAATCATGCATTTCTTTTGCATCCCATCATGCATTTTGACTGCAACAATTTTGCATTTTGACTACAATATTTTCGTTAATCCCCAACATTCATTCGTTTTGATGTTTTCCAAAATGGATTTTCACTACAACAATCATTCATTTTTGTCTCCCATCATGAATTTTGACTGGAACAATCATGCAATTTGGCTACAATAATAATGGATTTCGGTATTTTCCATCATGCATTTTGTTAATCCCTAACAATCATTCGTTTTGATGTTTTCCGAAATGGATTTTCACTACAACAATCATGCATTTTTGTCTCCCATCATGAATTTTGACTGCAACAATCATGCATTTTGGCTGCAACAATCATGCATTTTGAATACAATAATCATGGATTTCAGCATTTCCCATCATGCATTTGGTTAATTCATGCATTTGGTTAAACAATCATGCAATTTTTATTTTCCCATCATGCATTTCGAGTATAACAATCATGGATGATGCTACATTCCTTCAATCTCGCATTTCGTTAATCCCTAACAATCATGCATTTTTATACAAATAATTCTACAGCAACAATCATGCATTTCTATGTTTTCCATCATGAATTTCCACTACAACAATCATGCATTTTTATGTCTCCAATCATGCACTTTGGCTTTTTTTTTATCATGCATTTCCACAACAATAATCATGGATTTTACTATTTCCCATCATGCATTTGGTTAATACCTAAAAAGTAAAAATGATGAAATTTGAGGCATTTTTCCATCATGCATTTCAATTTCCACAACCATGCATTTTTTGTATTTCACCATGCATTTAGACTGCAACAATCATGCATTTGACGTTTCCTATCATGAATTTCAACAACAATCATGGGTTTCAGTATATCCCATCAGGCATTTGGTTACTACATGTTAATACCTAATAATCATGCAATTTGAGACACATATTTCCTATCATGGATATCAACTTAAACAATCAAGAATTTTTACGTCTCCCATCATGTATTTTGCTAATCCCCAACAATCATGCAATTTGTGATACATCCCATCATACATTTCTACTACAACAATCATGCATTATGATGTTTTCCATCATCGATAATGGATATCCACTACAACAATCATCCATTTTTATGTCTTTCATCATTCATTTTTACTTCAAAAATCATGCATTTTGCCATTTCCCATCGTGCAGTTCGTTAATCCCTAACAATCATTCATTTTCATGTTTTCAAACATGGATTTCCACTACAAAAATCATGCATTTTTATGTCTTTCATCATGCATTTTTACTGCAACAATCATGCATTTTTCCATTTCCCATCATGCAGTTCGTTAATCCCTAACAATCATTCATTTTCATGTTTTCAAACATGGATTTCCACTACAAAAATCATGCATTTTATGTCTTTCATCATGCATTTTTACTGCAACAATCATGCATTTCGCCATTTCCCATTACGCAGTTCGTTAATCCCTAACAATCATTCATTTTCGTGTTTTCAAACATGGATTTTCACTACAAAAATCATGCATTTTTGTCTCCCATCATGAATTTTGACTGCAACAATCATGCATTTTAAATACAATAATCATGGATTTCGGTACTTCCCATCATACATTTGGTTAATACTTAACAATCATGCAATATGAGATATTTCCCATCATGCATTTCGATCTCAACAATCATACATTTTGATGCCTCCCATCATGCATTTCGTTAATCCCAACAATCATGCATTTTGATATTTACCATTGGTTAGCATCCTAAAAATCATATATTTCCCATCCTGGACATCCAATACAAAAATCATGCATTTTTATGTCTCTATCATCCTTTTCGTTAATCACCAACAATCATTCATTTTGAACTTTTTGATATTTCCCATCACACAATTCGAGTATGTACAACAATCATGGATTTCGCTGTATCCCATCTTCGATTATGGGTCAGAGTCCATCTTAACAATGTAAATCCATTCCATTTAAGACATTTTTGAGCTTCTAAATAAGCGAAAATTAGTTTTTGTTGGCAAAAGAGGAATAAGGTAAATAAAAAGTCTTAAAAAATTAGTAAAAAGAGGCTTAAATGTAAAAGGCAGTTAATATTTTCAAATCGGTTTTATATTGATTGTAGCCACCTTCAGTAAATCCTTTTCAAAGCCTCAAAATGCGAGTTTATAAAAAGTTTTTAAGGATTAACTTTATGCGCTTTCTCCCCTGGAGGACATTAGAGTTATATCAATATGATGTAATTAGAGTTGTTAGGGCGGTTGTTAGGTGGACTGAAAATGGTGGGGGGGGGGGTAAGTAAGTGGCGGTAAGGGAGGGAATGAGAGAGAGATATGGGGAAAGAGGGATGAGAGCGAGAGGGTGACCCAAAATGGCGTCCTCTAGGAAATGGATTGGATCTCCTGGCGCGTAGGAGGAGGAGGGGGGGGGAGGTGGCTCGGTCGCCATGGTTACGGCCCCCCTTCAAGATGCGGCGAGGGCCCCCTAATTAGATAGGGGCACAAGTACATGCCTGGCCTCTCAAATCATACCCCACCTCCCCCCAACGCTCGTTTACTTCAAACGAAATATTTCCTTTCCTCATTTTCCACCGGGCTTCGACCTCTAAAGTTTCAAGGGGAAAAACGTAGATTATGGATAAGCCGATTTTTTATTCATTGCCTTCTTATTTTGAGGGCAACAAAAAAAGTCACAAATCGTATCATTTAGCAATTTTTAGCGAGCTTTTTTGTGATCATACTCCTTTTCTACCTTGGTATTCCAGGAGTCCCATTGCCTCATTCCCCTGGGGTATCTCTATATCTGTTTATCTACCTATAACCTATGACTTTTACTCAATTTTTGACAAAAAAAAAAAAAAAAAATATATATATTTCGATCTTAACAATAATGCATTTCGTAGTTTCCCATCATGAATTTCGAGTACAAAAACCATGGATGTCTCTTTTTCGACTACAACAATCATGGATTTCGCTATTTTCCTTCGAACATTTCGACTTTAATCATCCATCCATCAATCCATCATGCATTTTAAACTGTAACAATCATGCATTTCGATTTTTCCTATCCGAAATTACCAATTTCACCTTCAACAATCGTAACTATAGAAGCCCTTAAGAGTGTATTAAAGGCACCGGTTTTAGTATTCTCCGATTATCTCTGGTTCTACTCAAAATTTTTTAACAATTTTTTTTTTAAATTTCGTTGATTTTTTAATGCCGAACTACTAATGTGCTCCAAAAAAATATTTTTCCAGATTTTTGATTTTATTTCTTGTATAAATTAAAAAAAATCAAATTCGACTCCATTAGGAGTATCTTCAAAAAATATTAGAAAAAACGAGACCAAAAAATCGAAAATCGGTTCATAAGTTCGGGAGCAAATCGGAGAATAAGATTATTCTATTTTTTCTCCTAGCGAAATATTTTTTAGGAGCAAGCTAGTTGATCGCCATTTAATTTAAAAAAAAAAAAAAAAAAAAAAGAAGTATTGGTCCTGGAGCTTGCCCAGAGACACGAACTTTCTCAAAGGTCTACAGATTTCGGGGGATCCATAAATTTCGGGGGAAATGAATCCTTTTTTTTCTAACATAACTTAAATTTGGTGATAATTTTCTGAAAATGGGACCAATTTCACTCATACACATTATAATTACCTAATTACCTAGTTAATTAATTTTTGAGAATTTTTTTTTTTCAATCATAACTTGAATTTGGTGATAATTTTATGAAAATGGGAATAATTTCACTCAAACTCAATATAATTACCTAATTAGTTAATTAATTAATTAATTAATTTTTGAAAAAAAAATTTTTTTTTCAATCATAACTTGAATTTGGTGATAATTTTATGAAAATGGGAATAATTTACTCAAACTCAATATAATTACCTAATTAGTTAATTAATTAATTAATTTTTGAATTTTTTTTTCAATCATAACTTGAATTTGGTGATAATTTTATGAAAATGGGAATAATTTCACTCAAACTCAATATAATTACCTAATTAGTTAATTAATTAATTAATTAATTTTTGAAAAAAAATTTTTTTCAATCATAACTTGAATTTTACGAAAATGGGAATAATTTCACTCAAACTCAATATAATTACCTAATTAGTTAATTAATGAATTTTTGAAAAAAAAATTTTGTTTTTCAATCATAACTTGAATTTGGTGATAATTTTATGAAAATGGGACTAATTTCACTCAAACTCAATATAATTACCTAATTAGTTAATTAATTAATTAATTAATTTTTGAAAAAAAATTTTTTTTTCAATCATAACTTGAATTTGGTGATAATTTTATGAAAATGGGAATAATTTTACTCAAACTCAATATAATTACCTAATTAGTTAATTAATTAATTAATTTTTGAAAAAAAAATTTTTTTTTCAATCATAACTTGAATTTGGTGATAATTTTATGAAAATGGGAATAATTTCACTCAAACTCAATATAATTACCTAATTAGTTAATTAATTAATTAATTAATTTTTGAAAAAAAATTTTTTTTCAATCATAACTTGAATTTTACGAAAATGGGAATAATTTCACTCAAACTCAATATAATTACCTAATTAGTTAATTAATGAATTTTTGAAAAAAAAAAATTTTTTTTTTCAATCATAACTTGAATTTGGTGATAATTTTATGAAAATGGGAATAATTTCACTCAAACTCAATATAATTACCTAATTAGTTAATTAATTAATTAATTAATTTTTGAAAAAAAATTTTTTTTTCAATCATAACTTGAATTTGGCGATAATTTTATGAAAATGGGAAAATTAAGTTAATTAGTCATAATTACCTAATTACATAATTAATCACCTAATTAGTTAATGAAATTTAATCGGGATCACGTGAAGATTATTTGGTTAAAATTTGGTGAAGATCGGACCGGTAGAAAGCCCGTAGCACATTTTTGCAAACTTTAGACAGACATATCTCCGCCATTTTGTCGAATTTCAAAAATCGCTCTCGTCACTTTCAAGATAACCACGAAAGGAAGATTGTGTGAAAATTTCGTGGAAATTGGATGAAAATTGTGGCCGTGAAGTGTTCCGAGAAAAAAAGGCGACGGACGGCCGGACGGCCGGCACCACAGACAAAGTCATGTCCGGCAAAGATCAAAAGTCAGTTTGACCCTAGGGGGTCTGGAAGACCCTTCCCCAAAAACCCGAATCCGACGGTAATACAATAACTTCTCTTTGAGAAAGTTAAAAAATTTTCACATAAAAATTTTGAGTACGACCGGAGATACAGGTTCGGAGATAGCTGGCGCCTTTAGTACACTCTTAAAATCAAAATATGACATTTTATAATAGATTTGAACCTTTATCGAAAGCATCATGACGGTTTAAGTTTGAATTGGAGCCTAAGTAGATTTCAAGCTAGATTTTGAGCCTTCCAAACCCCTTAAGCCTTATCACTTCACGACCTCGAATTCTGCCAACAACCGAATCCATCCCCTCCAACCTTTTATCCCACAATTTTCGAACTTTTTGGTCTAAAAATTCTTGAAAATATCCGCCAAGAAAACACCAAAATTTGCTTTTTAAAAAGGGATTTTAATTTTTTAAATATTATTTTGAAAGGGATTCGAGGCTCGGAATAAACTTAAAGATCAACCCCCTCCGGTCGGCGTTCGCATAAAGTTTCAACTTGTTCTCAAACTCGGCGAGGGCCCACCAATAAAAGGGGATTCAGCGACGAGGAAGGGAGAAACTCGAGTTTTCAACTTTTCCGCCTTTTATTTGAAACTCTTCATCAGCTAAAGGGAGCCGGGGGTGGATCGTAATTAAGGGGGAAGGATATTCAAAAGGAGATACTTTCTTCCCTTATTACCATATCGAACGTGACTCCTCTTAAATTAAACGCGTCCCAAAAACAAATACGGCCTTTCCTTCATCCACCCTCCCTCTCTTACACCAGACTATCATTTTTACACGTTCCTTTCCGAAATCATTAATTCCCTAATCGTCCTTAAAATTCAGAAGAAAAAAAAGGATCCTAAGATACAAAGGTAACAAAAAATATTAAAATGCATAGGTTATCATAGTGTTGCGGTCGAACTGCATGATGGGAAATGGCGAAATCCATGATGTTGCAGCCGAAATGCATGATGGGTACCTGCTTTTCTTAAAATTCTCGGTGGAAATGTCAAAATCAGGGGCGGACTGGGACCTTAGGGTGTGTGTGGTTTTTCAGTTAAGGGGGCGCCCGTGGATGGGGGGGGGGGGGCGCAGAAAATTGCTATTTTCTGGAAAACTTAGGAAATAACTTTTTCAATTCTGAAAATTAGGCATTTATAACTGTTGATTTTGAGGTTTTTGAAGAAAAATAGGCATCATAAATGTTGATTCTGAGGTTTTTGACGAAAAATAGATTTTTTAAATGTTGATTTCCACGTTTTTTGACGAAAATTAGGCTTTAAAAATGTTGATTCTGAGGTTTTTGACGAAAATTAGGCTTTAAAAATGTTGATTCTGAGGTTTTTGACGAAAATTAGGCTTTTTAAATGTTGATTTCCACGTTTTTTGACGAAAATTAGGCTTTAAAAATGTTGATTCTGAGGTTTTTGACGAAAAATAGATTTTTTAAATGTTGATTTCCACGTTTTTTGACGAAATTAGGCTTTAAAAATGTTGATTCTGAGGTTTTTGACGAAAATTAGGCTTTTTAATTGTTGATTTTGACGTTTTTGGACGAAAATTAGGCTTGTTGATTTCGAGGGTTATTTTAAACCAAAATTGAAATGAATGATGGGAAACTTCACAATGCATGATGGGAAATAGCGAAATGCATGATTGTTAGCAATAAATACACGAAATGCATGATTGTTGATGTGGAAATTCATAATGATTAATGATAATCGTCAAAATCCATGATTGTTGCAGTCAAAATGCATGATGGGAGACATATAAATTGCATGATTGTTGAAATTGAAATGAATGATGGGAAAATGCCTTAAATTGCATGATTGTTAGTTATTACTTTTTAACCAAATGCATGATGGGAAATAGCGAAATGCATGATTGTTAGCTATAGGCTCTAAACGAAATGCATGATTGTAGTTTGAAAATGCATGATAACTGGTAAGAAACGTCAAAATCCATGATTTTTGCAGTCAAAATGCATGATGGGAAAGTTCTCAATGCATGATTTTCAGCATGATGAGAAATATCGAAATGAATGATTGTTAGCTATAGCCTTTAAACGAAATGCATGATTATAGTTGTGGAAATGCATGACAACCAATAAGAAACGTCAAAATGCATGATTTTTTCGTCAAAATGAATGATGGGAGACTGAAAAACCGCATGATTGTTGTAGTGGAAATCCATGATGGAAAACATCAAAAAGCATGATTGTTGCCATAGAAAATATGTATTGATGGGAAATATACCATTTTTAAAAATTCATGACTTAAAACATGAAAAGCATGATCGTTAGCTATAAACGAAATGCATGATGGGAAACATCAAAATGCATGATTGTTGTAAGTGAATTATTTTAAACAAAACAATTCAAGATTTCCGCCGTCGAAATGCATGATTGTTTGCTATTAACGAAATGCATGATTGAAAATAAGCGATTCCATGATTTTTTCATTCAAAATTTTAAAATTACTGATTTTTTGCAGATCTAAATGCATGATGGGTACTTTTATAAAAATTGATGGAATATATCAAAATGCTAGGAATTAACGAAATGCATGATGGGGATTGGATTTGCAATGGATGATGGGAAACATCAAAAAGCATGATTTTTACTACCGAAATGGCTACTATGAAGATTTTGGTTGAAATGGGCTAAATGTTGGATGGATAATTTTTAAGAAAAAGTTCATTGTAGGAATAGTTGTAATGTGAAAATATGGACGATAAAAAATAAATCTTTGAATCGTTTGTGAAGGAAAAAAGAGAAATAGTCTGGAGTCATTTTTCAATGCGCAAATAAACTCTTGGTGCTGAGAGTTATGTTTGTTTATAAGTCGGTCGGATGAAATCCTCTCTCGAGATGATTTGGCGGAGCCATTGGGGGGGTCGTGGGTAGGGTGGGGTGGGGTGGGGAGGGATGAGAATGTGGGTGGGGGGCGAGTGGAGAGGGTAGAAACCCCACCTTAGAAAGCGCTCCTACCAAATCAATATATAGACTATGGTGGGGGTAAGGGCTAAGCCGTAAAGTCCGCCGACTTAGCGGTAAAGCCCCCTGGACTTCACCCGCAGGACCTCTTCAAATTTGTCCAAGTTAAGGAGCGCCCTTTCACTTTGTACCTATATACGGTGTCCCTTTACGCACCTGACCCTTCCCGCCCGTTCCGTCTTTATAAACGTCCACCCTACAAGGTGGTTTTCGATATTTTTGACCCCGGCCGTTCCCTCGATCGTTCCTTGAACCCCCCTTTCAAAAACCACATCGTACCAAATCCCTTCAACTAAATTATTTCCTTCCAAAGTCCTAAATCCTTCCTTATAGAATAGAGAGCCTCTTACAGCCATAATTTTTGAGTTACCAGTCCTAATCGACTTACCTTGACAAGTGGACCTTACAGCCAGTGGTGAATCCTGCCCCCCCCCCCCCGGAAAACCATAATGGAGACAATTTGCTGCAAAAATCCCAAAATTTTTAATTGTCAAATACTTTTCATAAAATTCAAAAATGACACAAAATACAATTATTTATTCGTCAAAAATTTCAAAATGAATCCATTTTAAGGTAATTTTTCATCAAAAATCTTAAAATTAACATTTTAAGAACCAATTTTTCGTCAAAAACCTCATAATCAACATTTTTAAAGCCAAATTTTCGTCCCAAAACCTCAAAATCAACATTACAATAAAAAAGTAAATACCTAAATAACAACTTAAGAAACAACTTTCCATCGAAAACATCAAAATCAACATTTTTAAAACCAAATTTTGGTCCAAAAACCTCAAAATTGAATTTTTTGATAACCATTTTTCGTCCAAAAACTTGTAAATCAAATGGTTTTCATAGCCATTTTTCATCGAAAACCTTAAAATCTGGGTTTTAAGAGGCAAATTTTGGTCAAAAAACTCAAAATAAAGGTTTTTAGAGCCAATTTTTCGTCAAAAACTTCAAAACTAGATTTTTAAAGCCAAATTTTCGTCCAAAAACCTCAAAATCAAATTTTTTGATAGCAATTTTTCGTCCGAAAACCTCAAATCAAATGGTTTTGATAGGCCTTTTTCGTCAAAAACCTCAAAATCAGAACTTTAAGAGGCAAATTTTTGTCAAAAAACTCGAAATAAAGGTTTTTAGAGCCAATTTTCCGACAAAAACCTAGAAATCAACATTTTAAGAACTAATCTCTCATGAAAAAGGTTTTAAGAGTCAAACTTTCGTCAAAAACCTCAAAATCAAAAAGCCAAATTTTCGTGAAAAAAACTCAAACTCAACGTTTTAAGAGACAATTTTTCGTCAAAAATCTCAAAATCATGGTTTCAAGAGCCAAATTTGTTTAAAAAAACCCTCAAAATTAACGTTTTAAGTGAAATTTCTTTTGTGGTTTTCCACAAAAATCTCCATTTTTGGGAAAGGCGGAACGCTGCCACGTTCCTTGCCAAAACTTCTAAGGCTTTACCCTGTATATGGTGCATTTTTGGTGAAGATTTTGACTCTTACCGGAAGATTGGTAAGCAATCCGTGGAGTGAAATAAACAAAAAGGCGCAAACGTCCAGCAAGACTTAACTGCCATGCTGGTTTAGCATGGGTTCATTGGGGGCTATTTGGGGGCCATTATAAGGCAATATAAGGGTATTGGGAGCAATTAGGGGGTAACTTGAGAGCTGCAGTAATTGGGAGGTATTTTTCATTTGAGAGTGCTAGTTAGGGGGTGGCCCAACCTCAAATTGGACATATATAATATAGTTAAGCTCAATTTTTCTCTAGCTATTAAATCAGGGGTCATCTTAAAGCATGAGAGGACTTACAAAATATCTTCAGTCCCCTTTTTTTGCTTTCATGAAAAACGTGGGGAAAAGCCATTGTTGTCCCCAAACCCTCCTCCGGTGGACCCGCAACTGCTAAACAAAAAGAGTGATTTATACCGTCGAGCACCTCCACTCCTCCCCTCCACTTCCCCACCCCGCCCACAACTATGGAGCCCCGAGAGCTTTACCAAGTTCAAGTAGCAAAAACATCTTCTCCCTCCGGCCACCCCCAGGCTATAAATTTCGCCCGGAGAGAGGAAAAAAGGGGGGCAATGCGTAGGTTGAGGGAGGGTTGTTTCTCACAGGGTTTGGAATGGCCCAGAAAATGATGTTCTGTTATTTCTGCGAGGAATTATGTGGTATTAGAGGGAAGAGTGAGATCGTCCCTCCTCCCCTCCCCCCAACATCCCCGCCCACCACCCCTTGCCTTCTTCCTTCCTTGGGCTTTACATACAAATGGACCCTCTACGCACACATCCACACTCACAGATTAGAAAAGGGCCAGTCACCCTCCATTTTAACCTTGTCAGATAGATTATAAAATATACCATAAAGACATAAAAAAAATTTATTTCAATCAATGGCCTTGAGTTGCTGGTAAAGAAGGGAAGGCACAATTATATAGTCCAGGGGTAAATATAATTACGGAATAAAGACGTAATCGACATTTTATAGATCAGGAGCATGGGTCGCGAGATGAAAAAAATTACCCCTTCAAAAAACTGTTTTGTGGGGTTAGAATCTAAGAAATCAAAAAGCCACATTATAAATTTGAAGGATTTATTAAAGTTAGTGAAGACTGGAGATGATGAAGCTGATGTATGCTGAGGTATGGAAGTTGCTGCTTGGGTCTGCCGAGAGAATGAACTGCTGTAGGTGTGGATAGATGTAATGGTGCTGCAGAATGGAGTTCCTGAACATTCTAGAACGTTCTTTGGTCCAGAAGCATCCAGGATTGTTGTTGTTTCGTAATGATGTGGTCTCCAAATGCTTATAAGATTCTAAACTTTTCACCCAAAACGTTTTCCCTGACGGCCCCCTAAACAGTCTCTCCACTAGCCCCCAGACAGTTTCCCCACTAGCCAACCAGGCAGTCTCCCCACTAGCCCCTGCGCTAATTTCCCCCAAGCACCAAAATGTCCTTTGCGACCTGCCCTCTTTCCACCCAATGCCCCCTACTGCCTCCTGAGCTTCCTAGTCTTCCCCCTCGTGCTTCCTCAGCTTCCACCCAACCTCGACTGCCCCCGATGGCCCCAAATCCACCTTCTCTAACAGCCCAACAGCCCAAAAGGATATCGCCCACAAGGAGAGAAGCACAAGAATGCTAAACCAGCATGGCAGTCAAGTCTTACCGTATCACGTTTGAGCC
Source organism: Orius laevigatus (assembly GCA_018703685.1). Taxonomy (NCBI): domain Eukaryota; kingdom Metazoa; phylum Arthropoda; class Insecta; order Hemiptera; family Anthocoridae; genus Orius; species Orius laevigatus. The sequence goes on along the minus strand of JAGWEN010000336.1, from coordinate 52,775 downwards.
TTTTAGGTCACCTTATCCTTGATTGGTCCAAACCGTTTTAGCACATACTTATAAATCAGAGGTTCCCAAACTTTTTCACAGTGCGCCCCCCCCTTTTAAACAATTAAAAACCTTTGGGCCCCCCTCACAAAAAAGAAGTTTTGAATGTTAACTTTGAGGTTTTTGAAGAAAATTGAGGTTTTAAAATGTTGATTTTGAGGTTCTTTGACGAAAAATCGGCTGTTAAAACCATGATTTTGAGGTTTTTTAAAACCAAAATTTGGCTTTGTAAATGTTGTTTTTGAGGTTTTTGACGAAAATTTGGCTCTTAATACCACGGTTTTGGGGTTTTTGACGAAGAATGTCTATTTAAAGTTGATTTTGAGGTTTTTCTAAACAAATACTTGGCTTTATAGATGTTTGTTTTGAGGTTTTTGACGAAAAATTGGTTCCAAAAACCATGATTTTGAGATTTTTGACGCAAAATTGTCTCTTTAAAGTATATTTTGAGGTTTTTTCAAACGAAAATTTGAGTTTATAAATGTTGATTTTGAGGTTTTTGACGAAAAGCTTGCTCTTAAAACCTTGTTTTTGAAGTTTTTTGACGAAAAATTAGCTCTTAAAACCACGATTTTGAGGTTTTTGATGAAAAATTATCTCTTTAAAGTTGATGTTGAGGTTTTTTACAAAAATTTGGCTCTTAAAACCTTGATTTTGATTTTTTTTTTTTTGGACGAAAAATGGCTATCAAAACCATTTGATTTTGAGGTTTTTGGACAAAAATGTGGCTTTAAAAATGTCAATTTTGAGGTTTTTAACAAAAAATTGGTTCTTAAAACGTTGATTTTAAGGTTTTTGATGAAAAATAGCCTTAAAATATGTTCATTTTTGACGAATGGATAATTGGATTTTGTTATTTTGGAATTTTATGAGCAAAAGTGTTTCAACTGATAGTTTAAAATTAAATTACATGCACAAAAAAAAAAATCGCGCGCCCCCCAGTTTGGGAACCACAGTTATAAATAAAGGATATAAATAATTTTGTACGAAAAAGGGTTTTAGAATAAATTTTGTCTGAGATAAATCTTCGTCTAAATCTCTTCGGAGTGGGCCCTGGAATGATTAAGCTGATGCATTGAGCGGGCGGAACGTTGCTAATGAATTTCGACGACGGACTCGCTAAGAAGAAAACGTCCTGGAGAACGTACTCTGGCAAGGGGGGTAGGGAGGGGGGGGTGGTTATTTTAAATAAATTAGGTCCTCGCCCCTTTTCTATCCCTGCGGTGGGGGTGTTACGTCAAGGGGACTTAGCTTTAAGTCCCGAGGGCTTACCCTCACAGTCATTTGATCCGTTTAAGAAAATTTGCGCTCCACACAAAGGGATTGGGAAGGGATTTGAGACCTCGTGGATGGTCTGGTGGGGGGTGTCGCGGGGGAGGGACGCCTTGGAAAGCTCCTTGCGGCTCCCGCCCCTTTAAACAGCGCTCTCTATCCTACCCTCTCTCTTTCTCTTTGATTATCTATCTCATTCTCTTTAACATTCCCTCCCTTCGAATTTTTTTCTCTCTCTTCCCTTGGTAATAAAGTGCTTTTTCTCCCCGGCTTGGTTTGTCACAATTAGCCTGATTGCCTTATTCCAAAAGCCTCCCTTTTTTCCATAAACCGCACTATTTATATTTCAATTTTCCTTTTATGGATGTTTGGGACATGACTCTGGGAACACCTCAACCCCCCCCCCCTCCAACCCGGATGGATCGCCCTAATTGGCAACACTGTCAAAAGCCCAACTTTGTGGAATTGCAAGGTTGCCAGGTTTGGCGAAAAAGACAGCCCAATTCGGGATGAATCCCTCCAACTGGCAACACTGTCAAAAGGCCAACTTTTTGGGATCTCTAGGTTGCCCAATTTGGGATAAATCCCCCAAACTGGCAACACTGTCAAAAGGCCTACTTTGTGGAATTGCAAGGTTGCCAGGTTTGGCCAAAAAGACAGCCCAATTTGGGATAAATCCCCCAAACTTTCAAAGATGTCAAAAGTCTAACTTTTTGGGATCAAAAGATTGCCCAATTTGGGATAAATCCCCCAAACTGGCAACACTGTCATAAGCCCAACTTTGTGGAATTGCAAGGTTGCCAGGTTTGTCTGAAAAGACAGCCCAATTTGGGATAAATCCCCCAAACTGGTAACACTATCAGAAGCCCAACTTTTCGGGATCTCAAGGTTGCCCAATTTGGGATAAATCCCCCAAACTGGCACTGTCAAAAGCCCAACTTTGTGGAATTGCAAGGTTGCCAGGTTTAGCCAAAAAGACAGCCCAATTTGGGATAAATCCCCCAAACTTTCAAAGATGTCAAAAGTCTAACTTTTTGGGATCAAAAGGTTGCCCAATTTGGGATAAATCCCCCAAACTGGCAACACTGTCATAAGCCCAACTTTGTGGAATTGCAAGGTTGCCAGGTTTGTCTGAAAAGACAGCCCAATTTGGGATAAATCCCCCAAACTGGTAACACTATCAGAAGCCCAACTTTTCGGGATCTCAAGGTTGCCCAATTTGGGATAAATCCCCCAAACTGGCACTGTCAAAAGCCCAACTTTGTGGAATTGCAAGGTTGCCAGGTTTAGCCAAAAAGACAGCCCAATTTGGGATAAATCGCCCAAACTTTCAAAGACGTCAAAAGTCTAACTTTTTGGGATCTCTAGGTTGCCCAATTCGCGATAAATCCCCTAAACTGGCAAAACTGTCAAATGCCCAACTTTGAGGGATTACAAGGTTGCCAAGTTTGTCCGAAAAGACAGCCCAATTTAGGACAAATTGCCCTAACTGGCAAAGATGTCAAAAGCCCAATTTTGTGGGATCAAAAGGTTGCCCAATTTGGGGTAAATCCCCCAAACTGGCAACACTGTCATAAGCCCAACTTTGTGGAATTGCAAGGTTGCCAGGTTTGTCTGAAAAGACAGCCCAATTTGGGATAAATCCCCCAAACTGGTAACACTGTCACAAGGCCAACTTTTTGGGATCTCAAGGTTGCCCAATTTTTGAGAAATCCCCCAAACTGGCACTGTCAAAAGCCCAACTTTGTGGAATTGCAAGGTTGCCAGGTTTGGCCAAAAAGACAGCCCAATTTGCGATAAATCGCCCAAACTTTCAAAGATGTCAAAAGTCTAACTTTTTGGGATCTCTAGGTTGCCCAATTCGCGATAAATCCCCTAAACTGGCAGCACTGTCAAAAGTACAACTTTGAGGGATTACAAGGTGGCCAAAATAGGCCCGAAAAATGAGCCCAATTTGGGATAAATCGCCCAAACTGGCAAAATGGTCAAAAGCCCAACTTTGTGGGATCAAAAGGTTGCCCAATTTGGGATAAATCCCCCAAACTGGCAGCACTGTCAACCCCCATGTCATCCCATTTTCAGGGATTACAATGTTGCCAGATTAGACCCAAATAAGTGGCCCAATTTCGAATATATAGCCCAAACTGGATAAACCGTCAAATTTCCAACATTGTAGTGGGATTACAAGGTTGCCAAATTTGGCTAGAAAAAAATGGATAAAGTGCCAAAACTGGCAACACTGTCAATAGCCCAACTTTGTGGGATCACAAATCGCCCTAACTTGTAACACTGCCATCTAGTAACGCGGTGGCGTTCCGCTCCACCAAGTATACCATCTTTTGCCTTCAAAACACATTAAAAGCTCAAGAAATTGAAATCACTTTGTACAGAAAAAACGAAATCGACACTTATCAGTTATCAGTAATCGCAACATCCGTCGTTGCTGTTATTATAATTTAATTCTTCACCCTCTAGCTCGATAATTGGGCATCAATTATGTTTCGGATCTGTCGGATGTTGTTAGTCTATCTAAGTGCGATTGTGTTTGAAGATAAGAGAGGGAGTAAACAAACGTGGCACGCGTTGATTACGTCATAGGAGTAGATTCGTAAATCCCTCCCCTTTATCTCATCACATACGCCTCTGTCCACAAAGGCAAATTATAAAGGAAGAGAAATCGTCGTTGAATTCGGTTCCTTGAATGCTTAAAGGCTTCGCACGGAGCTCGACAGTGGATTAGGACGTTGTGACTCACCTGTTGGGTGATGATGATGACGCGCAGGAGGGTGGTCGCCCTTGGTTACACCGTAATGGAGGTATTACCTCACCCTTCCCCTTTTCCTTACCCTAAGTTCCTTCACTTTCCTAATTCCCGCCTTCCTTACCGCTCCCATACACTTGCTTCTTTAATCTTAACCCTCTCAACCGGGACAACATGGGATTTGAATCAATTACGTTTCATTAATTTTATGGCGAAATAGCTCTCGAGCGTTTAATTCCCTTCAGAAAATAAAGAGCTCATAAAAATGACAGATGTTCCCAGTATTCAGAGGAGAAACCCCATAACTTACTTTAGGGTATCTATAGACTTCTCCACACCAAAATAGTCCATCCACATATCACTAACCACCTCCCCGGCTTCCCCACACCTTCAACAACATTCCACTACTTTCCCATCACCTCCCCCCACTTGACTCCACCTTCCACTACTCTACCATCACCTCACCCCAACCTTTCACCACCTCCCACTACTCTCCCATAATTTCCAACCTTCCACCACCTCCCACTACTCTCCCATCACCTCCCACACTTCACTCTAACCATCCACTGCCTTCCACTACTCTCACATCACCTCCCATACTTCACTCCAACCATCCACCACCTTCCACTACTCTCCCGTCACCTCCTCCACTTAACTCCACTGCTTTACCATCACTTCCCTAACTTCCCCCCTCTTTCCACTACTCCCATCACCCCACCACTTCCCTCCACCTTCCATTACTCTCCCATCACTTTCCTAACTTCCCCCCACCTTCCAATACTCTCCCATCACCCCTCCACTTCCCGCCACCTTCCACTTCTCTCCTATCACCTCCCAAACTTCCCTCCACCTCCCACTACTCTCCCACTACTCTCCCATCATATCCCACACTTCACTCCAACCACCAGTGGGTCGCTGCCTTCCACTACTCTCCCATCACCTCCCACACTTCACTCCAACCTTCCACCACCTTCCACTACTCTCCCGTCACCTCCACCACTTAACTTCACTTTCTACTACTCTTCCATCACCCCACCACTTCCCTCCACCTTCCCCTACTCTCCTATCACCTACCTAACTTCCCTCCATCTTCCACTACTCTCCCATCACCTCCCACTCTTCACTTCACCATCCACTACCTTCCACTACTCTCCCACCTCCCACACGTCACTCCAACATCCACTACTCTCCATCACCTCCCACTCTCACTCAACCATCCACACCTTCCACTACTCTCCATCACGTCCCACACTTCACTCCAACCACCCACTACCTTCCACTACTCTCCCATCACCTCCCACACTTCACTCCAACCTTCCACCACCTTCCACTACTCTCCCGTCACCTCCACCACTTAACTTCACTTTCTACTACTCTTCCATCACCCCACCACTTCCCTCCACCTTCCCCTACTCTCCTATCACCTACCTAACTTCCCTCCATCTTCCACTACTCTCCCATCACCTCCCACTCTTCACTTCAACCATCCACTACCTTCCACTACTCTCCCATCACCTCCCACACTTCACTCCAACATTCCACTACTCTCCCATCACCTCCCACTCTTCACTTCAACCATCCACTACCTTCCACTACTCTCCCATCACGTCCCACACTTCACTCCAACCACCCACTACCTTCCACTACTCTCCCATCACCTCCCACACTTCACTCCAACCTTCCACCACCTTCCACTACTCTCCCGTCACCTCCACCACTTAACTTCACTTTCTACTACTCTTCCATCACCCCACCACTTCCCTCCACCTTCCCCTACTCTCCTATCACCTACCTAACTTCCCTCCATCTTCCACTACTCTCCCATCACCTCCCACTCTTCACTTCAACCATCCACTACCTTCCACTACTCTCCCATCACCTCCCACACTTCACTCCAACATTCCACCACCTTCCACTACTCTCCCATCACCTCCACTTGGGGAAGTGGATCATGCTCTCGTTGGAGTCCTCCCCTATTATTTCCCCCTATTTAGCTTTCCGTTTGATGAATTGTTTAGATTGGATAACGCTAAAGTAGGCACCCTTACATCCGCCCAATATATTTAACTTTTATGGAATTCCGACGCATCCATTCGTTCGCTCGACTGGCCGCCCTCTTCCTTTCCATTAAAGTAGGGAGGAGGTTGGCTAATTGTGTGTACGACTTGTTGAATATATATGTCGTATAGAAACGAGAGCGATGTCTTGGAAAAGGGCCACCACTAAGCCACGGTTAATGAAGCCCCTCGCTCTCTCTCTCTCCCAAATCCTCGGAAACAGATGAGGCCGAGTACCCCGCACCACCGCCATAGACTAGGGGATGTCCCCTTTCCTTCACCCGCCTCTCCCTCTATATTTTATGCCTCAAATCATCGTTTATATTGTATAATGACCCAAACCCCCCTTCCAAACTACCTCCTCCCTAATGGATCTGCAAACTTCAACAATTGTTTAACTCACCCCATCATTCAACGTTCATTATCTTCAAAAAAAGTTTCCATTAGCATATGGGGTTTTTTTGCTCGATATTTAAGAATGGCAGGAAATTGAGCTCTTCAAACAATCTCAAACTGTTATAGGAGCTATTTCAATTTTTATATCCTATACGTGTCACCACACGTCTTTATACGCTGCCGATTTTCCGTTCACCTTACTTGGTTGTAAAACTTTGTGGTCGGTGATAAAAAGTGTAATATGGAAGAGGGTGAAATCCTTTTGTAAAGCTTTCTATTCTTCCAATACAAGAAATATTCATCGTCCAAGAGATTTCGGATATGAATAACCTTCTTTTGGGGATATTGCTTGTAATCGTTCACCTGTGCTAGCCCTCTTCCATATACAGGGCCTTTAGAATTCTTCCCAAAAATGGAGATTTTGGTAAAAAACCACCGATCTTTACCAAATTTGAACCATATACAGGGTAGGGAATTAGGAGGTTGGTGCTAGGATGTGGGGGAGGTGATGGGAGATCGGTGGATGTTGAAGTGAGATGGTGGAGATGATAGGATAGAACGAGAAGATTGGGGGGGAGGTTGAGGGAGGTGATGTAATGGAATGAGGAGTAAATGGGGGAGGTGATAGAGTAGTAGAAGGTAGAGTTAAGTGGTGGAGTCGACGGGAGAGTAGTGGAAGGTGGTGGAAGGTTGGAGTGAACTGTGTGCAGGTGATTCGGCTGAACGGAACGATTTGAAGGGGAGGACCGCAACGAGAGCATGATCAACTGGGTATCAAGGGCAGGAGATTCAGCTAAAGGGAACGATTATGGGGAGGACCTCATTGAGATCACGATCGTTTTGATATTGATTAAGATTTTAAGGAAGTTCCCAACGAAACAAAACAAAAAGTCAAGGATTGGCATAAAGCCATGAAGGCGAAGATTTTAAAGCCCTTTACATAGCGCAAAAACTCAAAATGAAAGCGTTTTAAAATCAAAATCGAAAATTAAACGAGAGATCCCGGTTTTCTTGTTGAAATTGTATCGAAATTGATTGGATCCGAGCTAACAGTAACAAGTTGATTGCCCATTATTGTTGTACACGTTGGGGTTTCGGGTCGGGTAGCAAGTTGTTACCGGGCGAGATCAGATTGATTGGCTCAGAGTTAAGCTTCAATTAGCCGAGTTGAACCGCAGCCTCTATTAGCCCTCCACCCCTCAATCCGACTGACGGATCACATCGAGAAACTATATCCAATATCGAAAATCCCAATTAATATTAATAGTTTAATTAATAGACAGGGAAAAAATTCCTTCGGAAGCTTTGATTCAATAAAGGAAAGAGGGAAAGCTCTTGAACTGAGAATAAGTCCGAGTTAAGCGGCTATGGCATTATGGGATCCTGAATACCGCATCCCGGATCACAAAGAATACATTACTCCCATCCATAATGCACCTTTACCTGCGATTCTTATTCTTCCTTTTGTAAACACTTTTATCAGTCACTTCATCCTTAATCAAAGATGGTTTTATCGCCTTAAAAGCCTTCTTTTCGTTAAATCACGCTACATCCAGCCATGCTTGAAGTTCTTCGCCACTCAGGGTTGAGAGCACAAGATGCCAAATTGCTGAAAGATTGTGCAACCTATAGCACTATTTAGGAACCACAAAGCTGTCTCACCAAGTCGATACCTGGCAATAGCATCCAGGTGTACGATCTATATCCTACCAGAGCAATGAAGAGGCTTGTTGACATAATAGTTCTAATTAAATATAAAAGAGGCTTTCATGTTTTTTATGAAACCAAACGGTGAGGAAAAGGCTATTCAAAAAAGCGAGGGTTAGTAGGGAGAAAAGGTTTTCCACCGTTGACGAGCCAGTAAACGGAGTGAATAAACATGAAACCCTAATGAGGAAAAGGGAAGTGAGCCAAGGCTTTATTTACTCTAAACTAGAAGTACCCGCTGGGAGGAGGAATATATTCAGAAGGGAAACTGAGGAGGGAAAAGGCGAAGGGGAAGAAGGGGGTTCTATCTAATATATATATAGAGAGAGAGTCACCAGGGGTGGAGTGCGGGGGCAATCTAATCTAGCAGGGATTACTTGTGTAATGCCGGGGAGACAGGGGTGGGTTCCCTTCAACCAACAATCATTTAATTTAATCTGGTGAGTGTGTGCGTGGTGGGTTCGCATTTCTATTACACACGTATGATTAAACAACCGAATATGATCTATGTTTTCAACCCCCCCTCAGTTCCAGGCCTAAATATCAATTAAAAAGCGTTGATGCTGCACAAATCCATCCGACGAGAACTCTCAACTATCAGAGAGCGGCAAAAAACTCCCTAGAATGTGAATTATCAACTGGGAACCAAGAAATTGATGTACAAGGATTCTGCAGAAGGAATCTTTTAGGGGTAGGAGCATGAACTAAGTACCAATGAACCGTTCAGGAGAATAGAGATCTTTGAAGGGTGTAACGCTAAGAGCATGATCAACTGGAACCAGGATAGTGAGATTCTGCAGAATGAATGGGAGGACTGAAGCGAAGGCAGATCAACTGGGTACCAAGAGAGTAGGTCAACTACATAATAGGAAATGATTGAAGGGGAGGACCGCAACGAGAGCATGATCAACTGGTTGTCGAGACTACTGGGTACAGACAATTCAGCTGGATGGGACGATTGTAAGGGGAGGACCGCAACGAGTGCATGATAAACTGGGTATCAAGAGTACTGTGTGCAGGCGATTCAGCTGAAGGGAACGATATGATGGGGAGGACCGCAACGAGAGCATGATCAACTGGGTATCAAGAGTACTGGGTACACACAATTCAGCTGAATGGAACGATTTGAAGGGGAGGACCGCAACGAGAGCATAGTCAACTGGGTATTAAGAGTACTGTGTGCAGGCGATTCGGCTGAATGGAACCATTTGAAGGGGAGGACCGCAACGAAAGCATGATCAACTGAGTACCAAGAGTACTGGGTACAGACCGCAAGGAGGGCATGATAAACTGAGTACCAAAACTGGGTACACACAATTCAGCTGAATGGAACGATTTGAAGGGGAGGACCACAACGAGAGCATACTCAACTGGGTATTAAGAGTACTGTGTGCAGGCGGTTCATAGAGTTGAGTAGAACTGACACAAAACTATTGAGATTCTGCAGAATGGAGCTGTATTAGAAGGATTTGACCGTGTCTGAGCTATTAGGAACGCCCCTGTAGCATCATGTTCACTGATCTGCATCAAAGTTTAAGGGATGTTCTGCACTAAACAAATGAATCGATCCACAGGGAGCCACACAAAACACTGTAGCCCCTTGTCCATACGTTTCCTCATCATTATTTCATTTAAAAACCACATAATATAATAAAATGCCATTAAGATTCTCTTTCTGTTTTATTTTTTCAACGGTTTCGTTTAATTATTCAATCCCCTGCATTAAAATATAAATCGGCGATTAATACGTAAGACTTACTAATACTCGTAATCTCCATAGCTTTGTAGGTATTAGTAGTGGTTAAAAAAGATTAAAAAGTTTCGCACTGCAATTTCAAGGATTTTTTTGTGTTGGAAAACAAGGAAAAAAAATTAAATTAAAATCTGGAATTAGCTTTTTTTCTTAACAACTTTCGTAACTTTTGTAACTCTTAAGGAGCCTTCTTGCCTCACTCGCCTGGGGACAGAAGGGGGATCTAAGTTGAGTGAATGATAGCGCTGAGAATTCTCGGGACCTCCTGCGATTGATAGTTTCTAAGCCGATCAAAATCCTCGTTTTTAAGCTAAAATTGGCCTTAAAAAAGCTTCCTGGGGACCATCCAGCGCCGTTCATCCTTTAGAATCTTCATTTTTCAAAGGTCTTGGAAATAAAACGCTTTATTAGGGTTTCAATTTTTTTTTTATATTTTATAGTAGTAAATTTAGTTTCATATAATTTAACAGATATACACTTTTTATATTAATTATGTGTACACATCTTTTTTAAAAATTCGATTTTACATTTCCTTTGTCGAACACTAATTTACAAAAAACAAAAAGAACGAGCATTTTAACACCCAGTAAAACATCAAAGAACTATTGAGATTTGAAAAATTGTGACTATTTTTTTCGTTGTGTAATAAATATATAAGTGAGAAGGGGTTATTAAAATTTCGTCCTTATAATCCACAAATACATTCTGAAAATGAAAAAAACACTCTTCTGTACACTCACATACATAATCTCTTTGAACGATTAGAAAAGATGGAACTTCCAAAAGGAACCAAGTTCAGGAGATGCAAGGTGTTGGCAAACGTAGGGCGGTTTTGAGTGGTGGGAGACAAAAAAAAACGAATGGGTCCACTCAATACCACCCTGAGTTGAAGTTATTTTTGTTACCCTGGTGAGCAGAAGGATTTTAGGACAGGAAAAGTTGGTAGCCCTGTGAAAGATTGGGAGGGCCATAATGAGGTTATAAACAATGAAGGAAAACCATAGGAAGGTTACAGGTAATGCAGGTTATAAACCTATGGGGAGGTCCCGCTGATTGCATATGGCTGCCCATTTTCCTGTCCAAAACCTTTCAACTCTTGTGGCACTAAAACGAACTAGTCAAAAATAACCTTCCCGAGGGAAGTGATGGAGACCTACGTTATTGTAAGGTTATCTTTTCGGGAAGGTTATTTTAAAGATTAGATTGTTTAGTGACTCATTTGGGACTTCAGTCTCATAAAAATCGCTTAGCCGAACTTGTTTTTTTGACCTTTTCCCCCATTACAACAACAATCTAAAAATCATGTACAAATCCAAAAAAAATGGGGGAGTTTAAGTATATTGGATAACGACTAGTTTATAACGTATATTTTTTATTGCACTATATAAATTCTTGAGAGACGTTGCCAGCAAAATCTACTGGACTAGTTATGTACAACAGTCTCGTTGCCCGTTTACAAGGGCTCGTATATACAAAGGTCTACAAACTAGAGATAAAAGGGTGAATATAGAACTACTGTACAAAATATGTGAAGAGAAGCGGTGGGTTATTGCTTGGAGAAAAGAATTTGGGTTGACTAAATGTATTCATTGGGCCGCTTCTCTTGAATGAGTTGTTCGACGGAATATGGTCAGAGCGGAGGTGCGTATTGACATGCTGAGAGTGGCTGCGGTGTGGGTGGGCAGTGTTGTTTCGCTTTTAGCCTCAGGGTCGCTAATGATGATGACATGCAGGGTTCTGGGGGTCGTGGGTGGTACATGTAGCCGGGCGTTCCTCCGTAGCAAGGCGAGGTGACCGGCGGACTCGGCATACCTTGGCCGCTAGCCGTCGAAGGGTTGAAGCAACCGCTTTGATGGTGGTTGATCGACGTCAAAGGGTTCACCGTCCAGGGAAACGTTTTCGAACCCAACGGCGAGGGCACTTTCGACGCCCAGTTGTTATAAGAGTACGAACTGTATAAAGTATCCGTGTCTGTAAACGGTTGCATGAGTCCATGACCGAATCCAGATTTAAAATCAGCCGCAGCCGCCGCTGCAGCGTTCATTGCGTTTCTTTCACGTTTCCGCCACTTCGCACGGCGGTTTTTAAACCAAACCTGAAACATAAAACAAAACAAACTATATAATATTGCTACTAAAACCAAAAAGCTTGCATGGGTGCTAGAACGAAGCGAAAACTTGGAAGTACATAGATTCTAGAGCTACCAAACGACCACAGGGCATCAATATACATAGAAGGAAGCTTAGGACCCCATCCAGTGGTTCCGACAGGCTTGTACTGTATACCAGCAAAGAACCACCGAAGTCTTTCCCAATCGTAGCCCTAGAAGGAAGCAGAACCCACGCTTTGCATGATTGGTAAATGTAAATTGAAAAAACATAAGGAATCATCGACGTCTACCAATCATAGCCATAGATGGAAGCTAAAGTACCTGTCCAGTGCCTTCGAATGGCTGGATAATGAAACCGACATGAACCATCGACGTCTTGACCAATCATAGCCCTAGAAGGAAGCTAAAGACCCCATCCAGTGGCTCCGACAGGCTTGTACTGTATACCAGCAAAGAACCACCGAAATCTTACCCAATCGTAGTCCTAGAAGGAAGCTGCAGACCCCACGCTTTGAATGATTGGTAAATGTAAATTGAAATACATTATGAATCATCGACGTCTCGACCAATCATAGCCGTAGAAGTAAGCTAAAGAACCTATCCAGTGGCATCGAATGGCTGGATAATGAAACCAACATGAACCATCGACGTCTTGACCTATCATAGCCCTAGAAGGAAGCTAAAGACCCCATCTAGTTGCCCCGATAGGCTTGTACTGTATATGTACCAGCAAAGAACCATCGAACTCTAGATCAATCATAGCCCTAGAAGGAAGCTTAAGACGCTAGTCCCCATCCCATAGGTTGGTCAACTTAAACCACTATCGAGGTCTTGACCATTCACAGCCCTGGAAGCTAAAGACGCTATCCATTGGCTTCAAAAGACTTGTAATGCTTACCATAATGAACCATCGACATCTAGAGAAGAAAGCAAAAGGACCGATAACCAGGAATTATAACTTTTTTAATCTGCCCTCAAGAACTAAGAAACAACTCGTAAACTCCACTTTCAGTCGTAACAGTGCATAAAAAGTGAATAAATTCTTTTCAAAAATCCCGTTCCTGACGTAACCGCTGCAGACGAGGAGGTGGGGTTCGTTCTATAATGGTAGCTAATCAGATTTATCTTGTCGGCCATAATGGCGGTTGTTAGTGGCTCCCTACTTTAGCTCGCTCTCTATTTTATCTTATCGGAGTTATCACCTTCGGCTGTTACGTCCCACCCACCGGCTACTCCCACTTCCATTAGTACCATTTTTCAAGGATTCGATGCAGTGGCATAGACGAAAAAGAGGATTCGATGATCAAGTCGAGAAAAAAGTTATTTCCATATTGAAAAGCGATTATTGAAATAAATGGTCGATTTAAAAAGTTAAATTAAAAATACGACTAATGGAAGGTGTTTCGCATGAGGGAGAATCCGTAATTGAGTGGAGGGGGGTCGGAAGGGATGGATTGAGATTACCCGTGTCACCCCTTGTCTAATCCACGCCCGCCGCCCTTTTCCCATATTAAAAACATATTAGGCGTCCAATTCTTAAAAAGCGCTCGAGCGACGGTGGCGGAAGGGGGAACCCTCCACCCTCCTTTTAATGCCCAATCTACCGGACATCGATAACACTTATTACGTCACTTGCTCCGCACATAAATAAACTTGTCTCTCCTCCCGTTATTCGAACCGCCGAGGGTCCCCTGCCTCCTTAATTGCCTTTCAGGGGAGGATAATCCTCGGAAGCATTTGTTATTGACTATTATCCAGTTAAACGTATTTTCAAACGCGACCCCTCCTTCCGATATCATTTCCCCAATTTATTCTACAACCGAAGACTGGGATGTTGTTGGCGTCTTTAGGCGTTCAGAGCTTTCGGTGCAATGAGCCCACCCAGGGTATTTTTTATCAACAAAATCCGGAGCCAGACATCTGGAAAGCTTTGTTGGTGTTTTTTCTCTCTCCGAAATGTTTTGAAGTGTTAAAATCTCATCGGGATTTAAAAGTAAGGAGTGTCCGTGTCTGTTTGTTAAAACCCTCGGCTCTGTCGGGCTTCTATAAAGCCCCATCCATAAGAGCTGCCCGAGGATTTACTCGAGGGTTGTAAATGTTTGTGGTCCACTCTTGAAGAGGTCAATACGTACATCTTGTCCCTCTTTTACCGCTTTTTATAAAGCTAAAACACATAAATTTCACATATTGGCCTCTTTATGTTTTTCAGACTTCCACTCCCGCAATGCCTTTTTTCGCACGGTTTGGCTTTTTTTCGCACAGGGTTCTTACGTCATGATTCCCAAAAACACTGCTTTCATAGGCCACATGATCAGGGCGTTCTGTGGATCACGAAAATAATATTTTTTTAATCGACACCTCATTTCGACAAAATTCGTTCTTTTTTTCCATTTTATCAGACAAACAAACTTTTATTGTCGCCGGTAGTTATAGGAAGTCAGGCGTTGTAATTTTATTGGACTACTCGTCTATTTCCTTCTTTTATGTTTTTATTTATCTTTTCGCCTTTTATGTTTTACCGCCGGTAAATACTTCAGTTTATTTTTATCCCAATAATAATAAAAAATGCGAATTTAATTTACAGAATTGTGGTCGGCATCAAGGTGGGGTCTCTTTCAACCAAAATTCTCCATTATAGAGGTCAAAAATTACGTAAAAATGAGTGAAATTCAGCCTAAACAGTTAACCTACACGGCTCAAATATATAGAATTTGCATTTTATAAAGAAAAAATATTGGTCCTGGAGCTTGCCCAGAGACACGAACTTTCTCAAAGGTCTACAGATTTCGGGGGATCCAAAAATTTCACCCAAACACATTATAATTATTTAATTAGTTAATTAATTAATTTATAGAAAATTTTTTTTCAGTCATAACTTGAATTTGGTGATAATTTTGTGAAAATGGGACTAATTTCACTTAAACACATTATAATTACCTAATTAGTTAATTAAATAATTAATTTAAACAAAAATTTTTTTCAATCATAACTTTAATTTGGTGATAATTTTATGAAAATGGGACTAATTTCACTCAAACACATTACTAGGGGGTCTGGAAGACCCTTCCCCAAAAACCCGAATCCGACGGTATTACAATATCAATAACTTCTCTTTGAGAAAGTTAATAATTGCCTAATTAGTTAGGTAATTAATTAATTAAATAATGTTTGAGATTTTTTTTTTCAATCATAACTTGAATTTGGTGATAATTTTATGAAAATGGGACTAATTTCACTCAAACTCAATATAATTACCTAATTAGTTAATTAATTAATTAATTAATTTTGAAAAAAAAATTTTTTTTGCAATCATAACTTGAATTTGGTGATAATTTTATGAAAATGGTAAAATTAAGTTAATTAGTCATAATTACCTAATTACATAATTAATTACCTAATTAGTTAATGAAATTTAACCGGGATCACGTGAAGATTATTTGGTTAAAATTTGGTGAAGATCGGACCGGTAGAAAGCCCGTAGCACATTTTTGCAAACTTTAGACAGACATATCTCCGCCATTTTGTCGAATTTCAAAAATCGCTCTCGTCACTTTCAAGATAACCACGAAAGGAAGATTGTGTGAAAATTTCGTGAAAATCGGATGAAAATTGTGGCCGTGAAGTGTTCCGGAAAAAAGGCGACGGACGGACGGACGGACGGCCGGCACCACAGACAAAGTCATGTCCGACAAAGATCAAAAGTCAGTTTGACCCTAGGGGGTCTGGAAGACCCTTCCCCAAAAACCCGAATCCGACGGTATTACAATAACTTCTCTTTGAGAAAGTTAATAATCGGTTGAGCTTGTCAGTTGCAATGGTTAACTTAATAATTTTAATTCTCTCAGTGGAAGATTTAAAAATCGTTATGAGATGCTGCGTTCGGAGCATTTTCTCGAGCCCCCCGCCCTTTTACCCTCAAGTTTTACCTTCTCTCGAAGCACCGTTTGTACGTGAGCGACATTAACATAACCTCGAGAACGTGAGTTGGGCTCTTGCCCTCCCGCTTGTCACATACAACGCTTTAATCCCCCACCCACCCTCTCGACCTACTCCATTTTGGAATATTCAAACGAAAAGACTTTATATTCAAATATATACTTTTATATTTTATTCATATAAAGGAAAGCATGTTTTTTGTCCATAATTCAGACTGAAAATTCATAAAGACCATGAAAGGTTTACAACAACCAAGGAAAGCTTGTGACGTCACAATTCCCATTCCAGTATTCCAATGGCATAACCTCCGCTTATCTATTAGAGCAACAATACACGTCATTATCTAGCTAAAACATCACGATATAGCAAAAATAACCTTTATCCTGCTAACTTCATTGGTAATCTAGATAATGACGACATAATTAAGATTTTAAAAAAATCATTATCGAGGAAATAGCTAAAAACGTCGAGGATAATCTGGCTTATGACGTCATCGTCTAACTTAAACGTCATCATCAAGCAAAGGATGTCATAGTGCACATTGGAGACACATTCAAGAAACACGTAAAAGCTAATCCATCATCATTTGGCTTAAAACAGCAGAAGTAATCTTACTTATGACGTCATCATCATGTTAAAAAGGCCAATGATAATCTTGTTTATGAAGCCATCATGATGCAAAAAACGTCAAGGATGATATTGCTTATGATGTCATCATCATGCTAAGGAAAACTACTTGGTACGTCATTTCCAAGAAAAACGTCATTCCCTAGCTATTGCGTCATCATTAAGCTTGAAACGACATAGGTAATCTTGCTAATGGAATAACCATCAAGACAAAGACGTCATGATCTAGCTAGGAAAGCTAAAAATGTCCAATCAGGACAGTTGGTCCGAAATCCAACTCCGGACTACGTGCTTTGAATGCTTACGAAATGGGTCACCAGTTTTAATAGAGATACGGTTATTGATAGGACTAGTCAATTCTAATACTAAGGCCAATTTAAATCTTCCTAACTGTGATAAATGCGTTTCGGGATCAAAACGTGACTCAGGCAATATTGACGTTGCCCCTTTTCGATATCGTCCTAGAATAAGGGAGGCGGGTTAATAATAGCGAGGCTGTAAAAGTCAAAATTCCTCCCCTCTTTTCTTTTTTTGTCCGCATACGGAGATTTAATATAAACACCCCTCTCGCTAGGTCTTTTTATTAAGCCGCATAAATGGGGTTTCGATGAATATCGAAATTTAAATGTTTTGAAGTGGAATTTTCGTAAGGCTGCGGTCGAAGGGTCGGGTTGCTATGCAGTCCGTTGCTATCTCGTTCTCACAGACTAGACTATTGATCTTAAAGAACTCTACGCCTCTTTCTCTTACTCGCTCTCCCTTTTCTCTTTCCTCTTCCATTCCTTTTCCCATTTTCGAGATCATCGAGCGGAAAAATTGACCAATAGACAAATCTCGATTGGTGGCAGCGGTTCCCATGTAAATAATGATGAAAGTTCGACTTATGAAAATTCAATTTTTTTTCAAGTTGTAGGGGCTTTCTGATACAATGGTGCTTTCTGATACAATGGTTGTTTCTTCAGGAGTCCCACAAGGATCTCATCTGGGACCCTCTTATACATTCTTTTTTTTTCAACGTTTTTACGCACTGTCATGAGTCCAAAAGCGATATCTGATAACGTAAAAATTGAGTATCTTATGGGAATATGTTGTGGATGTTTGGTTGTTTGGGGTATATATAGTAGTAGCGAATGCAGTGGCCACACCCTTGCATTGAAATTGACAAAACTAATCTATCAATATTCCAATTTCAAAACCACTTTTTAGAAATAATAACTCAATCATTTCTGAAAGGACATGTATGTGCGAGAAAGGGGGGTAAAAAGATAAAAGATGGAGTGGTGGGCTCTTTTGAGTAATGCCCTTACCCTTCCTTATTTCGGCGGTCGTGGCACGCCAAAGTAATCCCGGCTTTAGATTTATGCAAGGGCACGAAGACTTCCTGAGGGTCAGAGGAGGCGGAGGGTTGTCAGGGCCGGGGTATTTGTATGCGATACACAGAACCTTCTCCGCTTCCATACATTTCTTTATGCCCCACACGACCGTCTTCCCTTTTCTTTATACACTCAAAACTTTTATCCACTCCCATCCCTTTTTTATATTTTTCAGAGGTTGATGAACCTATTTATGACCCTTACATCTTCATAGATCAAAACGTTTATTCTATTCCGACTGAAACTGGTCCAAGGGTCAATTTGACCCAACCAATTGAAACTCAAAAATTGCTTAAAGAAGCTTATAATTTATAAACTTTTTGCCATATTAGTGAAGAGGAAAGAACGGACTGTGGTGTTCAAGGACAGAAAAAACGATATCCTGTCTAGGGGTCATTGTGACCCCTCGACCTTTTAATAACGTTCTTTTAAAAAAGTTAAAAATGTTATTTTTCTCCATTCTGGTTAATGGGTCTTAATGACGACAGACAACGTGGTATCCGATAGGTCCAAGGGTCATTTTGACCCCTCGATCTTTTAATAAGGTCCTTTTAAGGAAGTTAAAAACGTTATTTTTCTAAATTTTTTGGTGAAGGGGTCGTAATGACGACATGAAATGTAGCATCCGATAAGTCCAAGGGTCATTGTGACCCCTCGATGACGACAAAAAATGTAGATCCGGTAAGTCCAAGGGTCATTGAGACCCATCGACCTCTTAATAACGTCCTTTTAAGGAAGTTAAAAACGTTATTTTTTAAATTTTTGGTGAAAGGGTCTTAATGACCATATACAATGTGGTATCCGATAAGCCCAAGGGTCATAGTGACCCATTAGTAGCGTCTTTTTGAGAATGTTGAGAAATGAAAAGCTGGCGATCTGTGCTCTCAATTTCCGTTCGATTACTCCCTAAGTTACTTCCTTGTAAAGTTTTCCACCATTGCCTCACCCCCCTGGGAGAAGGGGATTACAGGATCAGTGCACATTCTAACCCAACTTCGATGATCACAACCGGTGTTTCATAGTCGCTAGAGTGTGGTTTTACTCGTTTATGTAAAATTAATTATTAAATTAATTCTAATGAGATAGTTTGAATCCTTGTAATAACTCGTCATAACAAAGGGTGGTTAATCCCTCATGAAAATCCGAGAGATAATTATAATACTCTTTGGGAGAAAGGTGTATAAACGGGATAATATATTTTAGCGGGCTGACAGGTACGAAGAGGATTTTCGTACTGTCCGTGTAATTTAGTCAAAGTTAGGTGGACGGCTGGGAGGGTAGAGGGAGGGTGGGAGAGGGTATTAAAGGTTGCACGGTGCATAAATAGAGGGCGGGAAAAGGGCTCCGAAGAGAGATATGAATTATCATACGGGCGAGGGGGATAAAGGTGTTGAAACTAATCTCCTGGGCTCTAATTCCTCCCGATAATCCTACAGTTACCCCACCCCGGCTGCATTACAATTGTATACGGATTGCGCCCCCCCCCATGGGGGACCAGCTCGTTTTTTTAACGTCGAATTCCATTCCGCGAGGCAAAAATCTAGGATTAAACACATCGGGAACGGATATTTTACACATTAGAAGGATTTTCGGTTTTCACCTGTCGATATATTGGCTAAAAGGGAGGAGGATTCGCTTTTTTTTAAACTTTCAGGAATTATTCCGGTCATAAATCAAAACACGAATAAAAAAAGTTGGCATTCATACAGAGCATTTTGACCCACAAAAGGTGGTGTAAAAGATTTTATTGTTTTAAATAGTTCATTTGGGTCCCAATAGCATGTTTTCGAATGTCAATAAATGCGGTCGCGCCACAAATTTTGGTTGCCCAAAAAACCTCGAGTTTTTTCAGTTTTCTGCAAATAAATCGAAAACGGGACATATTATGTGAAAAACACTTTAGTAGTAAATTAAAGAAAACACAATTCTGCGTCGATTAAAAAAAAGTGTGTCAAAATCGGTCCAATAGACAAGTTTTTACAGGCCAACAAAAAACCTCAATTTTTCCAATTTTTCAAAAAGTTTAAAATCGAACTAATGGAGGTCGAAATTTGATTATTTTATCATGTTTAGACTAATTAGGCAGTTCTAAATTAAAGTTTTCTTCACGCCCACCCCACCTTCTTTGTCCGCCATCTTGAAAAACGGCCCCAAATGGACACGTTTTTGAGTTTTTGTCCTCTAGCTCCAAAACTATGCGTTCTAGAGACTTGACTATCAAGTATCAAATGAAAGGTTATAGAATTCTGCGTCTTACTAGCTTTCCGGAGCCAAGATCGGTCCAGCCGTTCAGGAAATATCGACGGTCAAACAATTTCCATGTTTAAGGAAGCAGTTGCGGGAGAACATTTATCATTCTGCTAAAAAACAATCATTTGGATATTGGATTGGTCCATAATTGGAGTAAAAGTGGCTTTAAATAATGTATGGTGAAGTAATGATTGGTTTCTATTGAAAAATGCAATAAAAAGGCGAAGATTGGCCCATTTCGTGAGTCGTTAACGGTTGATGTTTCTGTTAACCGGTGAGGTGAAGGGGACGGGACGAAAAACGAGATTCGGATGTAAAAAGGGTCCCTTTTCGAGTCGGGATTGCTTTTTAGAGCATTCCCGAACCCAATCATCAGGTAGAAAGAGCCTTGCGGGCGTTACGGCGCAGTAAAAATGTTGAACAAATTGATTGGGTTGTTGAGGGTGAAATCCAGGCGACGCGACGCGGGGGTGGTTTTGGAGGGGGGGGGGTTAAACTGTTGTAATAACAAGATGGCGTCATCACAGGGGGGGAACCTTTTTCCCCCTCCCCACAACTCGAACATTTCCCCGTCCCGATTCAAATCCCTCCATTATCCCACCAATCGACCGAATTCAAAATGTTTATTTTTCAATTCACTCACGAACGATTTTGACTCCACTGACTTGAGTCAAGCCTTAAAAAAGCAAATTTTGATGAAGGAATCCTCATTTCCAAACCACCCCAAGGTCTGTACTACTCACAAAGTTTGAACTTCCGTAACTTCTATAATTCTTGCCCAATCACCTCAATATTTATACCGTTGGAAAGCTCATTTAAAACGCTATCTTTTAGTTTTTCTAAATAAAATCGCTCAGAGCACTCCTTTGGCTTCAAAAATGGACATAAAGTTTATTGCTTGTCAAACGAAGGCACGATTATATGACTAAATGTTTGAACGTCCATAACATCCACAATTGTAGGCTTATCATATCAATATTTATACCGTTGGAAAGCTCTTTTAAAGTGCTACCAATAAGAATATATGAATAAAATCGCTCAGAGTAGTCCTTTGCCTTCAAAAATGGACTTTAAAGTGTACACATCAGCACATGGTTGGTCCATCATGGGAGTTAAAAATTTCTACGCCTCTACACACGATTAGGATTGACATCCGACTTTTATCTGTAGTTTACTCAGGCCTCTAAACCTTATCTTCGAGATAACTGAAAAATAGAGAGAGTTTAAAAAAAAATGGTGGTGGGGGGGATGAAACATAAAGAAAACTAGTCTCTAGAGGTCAATACAAGAGTGCAAACACATAAAATTGTTTGTTTTTGTCCCTTATAAAACATCCGTTAAAAAATCGGCTTGAGCAAATATGTGCGATTTTGTCATTTCATAAGCTGAATTCAAACAATTCTAAATACGCTTTTAATCCTGAGGGTTATTTTTTCCATTGTTAACGTGATTATGACAATTATGTCTTTACACAATGGTTTTTAAACTTTCTCTGTATAGCTATACATCAGAGGGTAATAAGCTAAAAGGAGTCCAAACTTATAAAATTGGTCCAAAAACCACCCTAAAAAGGGTCCTAACTATTTGTAAATGGGTCCAAAAGGTGTCCTTATCTCTTAAAAAGGGTCCAAATACGGTAAACAGACCACAAACAAGCTAAAAAATTGTCCAAACCAGCTCAAAAGGGTCATAATCTCTTGTCAAAATACGTTTATCTAAGTTCCACAAGCTAAAAATAGGTCCAAACTACTTGAAAATGAGCCCAAACAAGCCTAATGGGATCTCCATCTATGTAAACTAGCCTAAAGACGTCAATAAGAGCCCAAACAAGCTAAAAACTGGTCCAAACCAGTTTAAAAGGGTCATAATCTCTTGTCCAAATACGTTAACCTAAGCCCCACATGCTAAAAAGGCGTCCAAACTACTTAAAACTGAAGCCCAAACAAGCCTAATGGGATCTCCATCTATGTAAACTAGCACAAAGACGTTAAAAAGAGCCCAAACAAGCTAAAAACTGGTCCAAACCAGCTCAAAAGGGTCATAATCTCTTGTCCAAACACGTTAATCTAAGCCCCACTAGCTAAAAAGGAGTCCAAACTACTTAAAACTGAAGCCCAAACAAGCCTAATGGGATCTCCATCTATGTAAACTAGCCCAAAGACATTAAAAAGAGCCCAAACAAGCTAAACACTGGTCCAAACCAGCTTAAAAGGGTCATAATCTCTTGTCCGAATACGTCAATCTAAGTCCAACAAGCTAAAAAGGGGTCCAAACTACTTGAAAATGAGCCCAAACAAGCCTAATGGGATCCCTATCGATGTGAACTGGCCCAAAGACGTTTAACAGAGCCCAAACAAGCTAAACACTGGTCCAAACCAGCTTAAAAGGGTCATAATCTCTTGTCCAAATACGTCAATCTAAGTCCAACAAGCTAAAAAGGGGTCCAAACTACTTGAAAATGAGCCCAAACAAGCCTAATGGGATCCCTATCGATGTGAACTGGCCCAAAGACGTGTAACAGAGCCCAAACAAGCTAAACACTGGTCCAAACCAGCTTAAAAGGGTCATAATCTCTTGTCCAAATACGTCAATCTAAGTCCAACAAGCTAAAAAGGGGTCCAAACTACTTGAAAATGAGCCCAAACAAGCCTAATGGGATCCCTATCGATGTGAACTGGCCCAAAGACGTTTAACAGAGCCCAAAAAAACTAAAAACGGGTCCAAACTAGCTTGAAGGGTCATAATCTCTTGTCAAAACACATTAACCTAAGCCCCACATGCTAAAAAGGGGTCCAAACTACTTGAAAATAAGCCCAAACAAGCCTAATGGGGTCCCCATCTATGTAAACTGGCCCATATGCGTTAAAATGAGCCCAAACAAGCTAAAAACTGGTCCAAACCAGCTTAAAAGGGTCATAATCTTTTGTCCAAATACGTTAACCTAAGCCCTACAAGATGAAAATTGGTCCAAACTACTTGGAAATGAGCCCAAACAAGCCTAATGTGATCGCTATCTATTTGCACAGTCCCAAAGACGTTTAACAGAGCCCAAACCAGCTAAAAACTGGTCTCAGCTTGAGGTAAATATTTTATGGTTAAGAACTTCGGGACACTGGTGTTTGGAGAAAAGTGAGACCGTGTAAATTGGGCTAATGAAAAGAAGGTATTACTTACTCTAACTCGTGCTTCGGTGAGGTTGGTCCACATGGCGATTTCCTCCCTGGTACTCATATCGGGGTACCTGTTCCGGGAGAAGGTCGCCTCAAGCTCCTGAAGCTGCTGGGAGGTGAAATGCGTCCGTTGGCGCCTCTGCCGTTTGCCGTTCTTCGACTTGCCGAGACCCGAACCTCCTTCTTTCCCGTCCTCGCCGTCTTCCGTCTTTATCCCTCCGACCTCCACTCTTCCGCCCCAAACTGAAACAAAAAAGATTCCCTTCACCTTTATTGTTCCGCTTTTAGTTCTCTGACAGTAAAAAGTCGAGAAGGCTGGAAGACAGGTGGTGAGAGCGTAACTCGTGGACTCGTCCGCAAATAGAAGAGAACGCCCATAGATCAACGGATTAGTTTCTCCCTCTTTTTTTTTTTTTATGGCAGCTTCTTCAGCCTACTTAATCATTCAAAACTACCCCTCACACTTCAACAACAAATGACATTTCCCACAAAAAAACATTTCCTTTCTAAAACTCAATTCTCAGCTCATTTTTAAACCACTGGACTTCGGAAGGTTATTTTCGTGATCCCCAGAACGCCCTGATCTTGAATATATAGGTTTCCGTATACCGACCGCAATAGCTTCCTTTAGAAATCAGCAAAAAAACCTAAATTTTTTGATAAAAATAAAAATCTTGAAAGAGACGTACCTTTATTTGTTCAAAAAATTAGCGCCTCCTATCGATCGCCAAATGTTTTAAGTTTGTATCTAATCTCAGTTTTTGTCTCAGGGGTCCCGTGCGGTGCCGGTGAGTTTACACAATTCCCTTACATGCTCAGGTAACGAGTAAATATAAACGAGAAGTTGAAGAAAAAAAATCCATTTTTTTGTCCGCCCCTACCAAAATTCGGTCTACGTGTTTATACACACGTGAGTTATCTAGTCGGTTGATAAGAAACAAAGTGATTCGACATTGACCGATCTCTTTTTTTTCCCCGATTGTCACATAAACGCCGACATAAGGTCCCGACCGGATTTTCGAAAGTTAATTTTTTCTCGAAATTAACTCGGGAGTAATTCAATGAAGGATGTAAGCCACGTACGGGGTATCCCCATATAATGAGACAGCCACTCTTGTTAAGCCTTAGACGATTATCAAGAATCCTTTAATCTCTTAATTATAATACGAACGAATTTGTAGCCTCCTACGTACGGGGGGATTTATCGATGCTTAAATAAACGAAAACATAGTCAAAATTTCTTAATTATTTTGATAAGTATTAGCATTTTAATAGAAAAACAGTTCATTGAAACAATGCGCTCATAGCGGACTAATACATTAACTAAAGTTTTAATGGACCCAAAGCCAAAGGACATCTCGTTTTGTCAGCTTTCTATGGACCTATGGACTGAGTTGTTGAATTACGCTCGCACCACGATTGTAGGAAGGGGTCAAGGAGAATCCGTAGGGTCAATATGACCCCGAAGGTTCATATGACCCGACCCCGTAGAGACATTGATTTTGGATTTATCCTGTATGTTATGGATATCCAGGAACCCAAATACATACAATTTTAAATTTTCACAAAAATTAATTTTACAATTTTCCCAAAATATAAATTAAAAAAAAACCATTGAAATTGAAAATCATAAAAAAATATGACTACAATTACGCCCAACTTTGAGTATGACCCTGTAGGGTCAATATGACCACCCCGATGAATCTTTATCGGACATAAAAAGGTGATGTCTTTAGTCCTATCTTCACCGTAGCACCATATACAGGATAGGGCCAAGGGAGGTTGGGGCCTCCCCCAAAACTGAAAATTTTGGTCGAAAACCACCGATTTTTACCAAATTCGCACCATATACAAGGTACCTAAAGCCTCAGGAGGTTCGGACTGCAAATGAACCATTTTTTGAGGGTTCCATTTCCATAACTTTCAGACCAGACGCCTGTTTGGACTTAAAATAAAATTGGGGCCATTTTATGAATAAAATTCTCACCTTTTCTGTCCCTGTTTCGATTTCTGGGAGGTTGGAAACTAAGTTGGGTCTGTTCCATGTGACCGCTTTCCCTGTAGTCCGTCGTTTCAGCCCACACTAAACACAAAAACAAAACGGATTCATAATAAAAACATTTTTTTTCTCAAGTTAATGTTGAACTCGTGTCTTGAGGTGAGCGAGCCGAAAGTACGTTATCAAGAAATGTTAGGACCCAAGACACAGGTGATGTAAATATTTGTGACAAGAAACACAAGGCGTTTAGTTACATAAGGGTTACCTTCTTATTTGTTTAAAGATAGTATTTTTTTCAGGGGATATTTCAGCTTTTCTCTCTCTCAAAACATCTTTGATGCTTCTAATTCTTGATTTTTATTTAAAGTAACATTTAGGTCATTTTCACATTTGACTTTGCTGGGCATGTAAGCTGTATAAAAGAAATCTTTATTTTCGCAACCAAACCTAAAGGACCAAACGAAGCAAGTAACAACCGAACTAACCTAACCTAACAACAACCGAATCAACCGACCAAACCGGTCAGACCGATCCAACAGATCCAAGTACTTTCTAAAGAACAAATCCACCAGAAACCACCGTACAAAATAACCGAACAAGTACCAATCGAAAATAACCGAAATAAGTAACAACAGAACTCTGTTGGTACTTTTCGACCAAGCACAAACCGAACCAACCGGTGAAACCGATCCAAATATGTACCAACCGAACTAACCGAACCCAGTACCAACCGAACTACCTGAACCAAGAACGAACCAACTAACTGAACCAAGAATCAACTGAACTAACTGAACCAAGTAGCAACCGAACTAACTGAACCAAATGCCAACCGAACTAACCAAACCAAGTACCAACGGAACCAACCAATTCATCCAAAGGAAGTAACAACCTAATCTACCGATCCAAGTACCAATCGAAACTAACCGAACTAACTGAACCAAGTAGCAACCGAACTAACTGAACCAAATGCCAACCGAACTAGCCAAACCAAGTACCAACGGAACCAACCAATTCATCGAAAGGAAGTAACAACCTAACCTACCGATCCAAGCACCAATCGAAACTAACCGAACTAACTGAACCAAGTAGCAACCGAACTGACTGAACCAAGAAGCAACCGAACTAACTGAACCAAATGCCAACCGAACTAGCCAAACCAAGTACCAACGGAACCAACCAATTCATCGAAAGGAAGTAACAACCTAACCTACCGATCCAAGCACCAATCGAAACTAACCGAACTAACTGAACCAAGTAGCAACCGAACTGACTGAACCAAGAAGCAACCGAACTAACTGAACCAAATGCCAACCGAACTAGCCAAACCAAGTACCAACGGAACCAACCAATTCATCCAAAGGAAGTAACAGCCTAACCAACCGATCCAAGTACCAATAGAAACTAACTGAACCAAGTAGCAACCGAACTAACTGAACCAAATGCCAACCGAACTAACCAAACCAAGAACCAACGGAACCAACAAATTCATCCAAAGGAAGTAGGTAGCAACCTAACCAACCGATCCAAGTACCAATCGAAACTAACCGAACTAACTGAACCAAGTAGCAACCGAACTGACTGAACCAAGTAGCAACCGAACTAACCAAACCAAGTACCAACGGAACCAACCGATTCATCCAAAGGAAGTAGGTAACAACCTAACCAACCGATCCAAGTACCAATCGAAACTAACCGAACTAACTGAACCAAGTAGCAACCGAACTGACTGAACCAAGTAGCAACCGAACTAACTGAACCAAATGCCAGCTGAACTAACCAAACCAAGTACCAACCGAACTAACTGAACAAAGAACGAACCAACTAACTGAACCAAGAATCAACTAAATAACTGAACCAAGTAGCAACCGAACTAATAGAACCAAGTACCTACCAACCGAACTAACCGAACTAACTACCAACGGAACCAACAGATTCATCCAAAGGAAGTAACAACATAACCAACCGATTCAAGTACCAATCGAAACCAACCGAACTAACTGAACCAAGTAGCAACCGAACTAACTGAACCAAATGCCAACCGAACTAACCAAACCAAGTACCAACGGAACCAACCGATTCATCCAAAGGAAGTAACAACCTAACCAACCGATCCAAGTACCAATCGAATCTAACCGAACTAACCGAGCCTAGTACCATCTGAACTAACCGTACCTACTATTAAGCGAGCTAATCGTACCAACCAAAACATACCGAAACCAACAGAAATCTACCGAAACTAACTGAACCAATTACCAACCGAACTGACAGAACATACTAGCAACTGAACTAACCGTACCTACTAGCAAGCGAACCAATCGTACCAACCGAAACCAAAGGAACCAAGTACCAACCGAACAAACCGAACCAACCGATCAAACCTATCCAACCAAACCAACAAAAGTTTTTGAATTATTTTTGGAATAATTCATTATTATTTTAGGAAAAGAAAGAATTATTATAGTTCCCTCACTAATTTTTTTTTACTACGGCGTTATCTGAACTAAGCAAATATAAAAGGAAAAACGTGAAATAAAAGGGATCTTTAATATTTACTGATCCGGAATATGGATGCTGTTGATTCGTATTGTTATTGGAAGGGTGAGGGGGATTAGAGTGACAGTTGCTCCACGATATAAGCGGAAGAGATGAGAAGGGTCGGCCGTTAGTGAGCCGAGACTAAACTCACGCACGAGGCACCTCATTTCACGTATGACCGACCAATTCAGCAACAAGTAAATTACCAGTTAAATGTTGACAAGTTTTAAAAGATTCGAGTGACAGGTGCTGGGTGCTTCCGACTGCGGTCAACCTTTTGTCGGGAAAGGAAGCAATAATTTCTCGTCCGAGAACCCCCCTCATCGTTTTTCGATCTTTAACACATTTTAAAACGTCAAAAACAACAGCTTAAGGATCATATTACACCATGGAGAGTTTTCTTTCCATATACATCAAGATCCATCAGAAATCTAACTTCTGTACACAACTAAGAGACCAAATTTGCAATACTTTTGCAGTTTTTTTTGTGGACTTTGACCCTTTTTTGGGGAGATGAACACTTGAAAATGTTTGTTTTGGTCCCTGGATGCTCTTTTTGCCATTTGAAACGACGAAAATTTTCACATCGCAATTGTTTTTCACAGGAATTTGTCGGGCCTAGGCTTTTTAGGTAAAAAATATCGGGTTCGAGGGCGTATGTGGGAAGGAAGGGATGACGTTGGGGGGTGCAATTTGTCACCGGTCCCTACCATGTATCATCATCAGGCCAAGGGTTATTAGCATCATCTGTTTATGTCCCCGTTTACATATGTAGAGGAGGAGCTGGGAACGACCCATCTGTGCGCGGGGATAGACTCGTTGGGGTGGGAGGATGCTTAAAAAAAAAGCTTCCTAACCCCCTCCGAAGAAAAGAAGACAATAAAACATGTGTCCGCAACTCCCAAAGGCGTCATCCTCGCTAAATAAACCGCGCAACCGAGTGTCATTATCTCTTCATTTTACGCAACATGGATTTCTTCTTTTTTATCCCTTTACTCCCTCGTAAAACATGAGTCAGAATTCTGACTGGGCGTTAAAATTGGGGATAAAACATAAAAAAAATTGAAGGGGCATTTGAGGTTTTAAAAACTGAATCATTGATGTCCCGATATGTATTTACAGCTGCGTTTTTTCGGTCAGATCAATCAAATGTTGGTTCAACAGACCCTTTTGATAGGGATTACCAGACTCGGGAGCTTTTTTGGATGCACACACCCTCTTCCGATACCACTCGACACGAGTTTGAAAAAAAATTGAACTTTTTTAGCTGTCTAAAAGACCCCAATTGGTGGTCTCATGCAGATTGTTAAGGGCCCATTAGACCTCTCTGATGGGTTTGGTGTTATTAAAGCATCCGCTAGTGTTTCGGGCGCTAGGGAGCATATCGGCTGCAAGGTATCAAATCTTTAGGTGACATTTTCTTCAAGTTAACTATAAAGGAAAGATTTGGTGGATAGGGGGAAACTCATGGAGAAGAGGTCCCCCACCATCCTCCAGTTCACAACAGACACAAACCTTTCACCACTTCCCATCACCATCCCAACCTTCCCACCTTCCCCAAAGCTGCCTGCCCTCACCATCCAACCTTCCCCAACATCACCAAACTACCCCCCAAAACTCTCTCATCACCCTTCACTACCTCGTGTCAATTCTTTCACTCCGTAAAATTTTCACCAAATGTCCACCATTGCCTCATCCCCCTGGGTTTGAACGAAATAGCTGACGAGGTGAAAAATCGATGTTTATTTTCATTTATTGGCTCATCCTATAAAAATGTGAGACTCAACAAGTTCTAAAGCGATCTCATGTCACGTTTTATCCACTGAATCCTACCACTAATCCACTAATCTAAACAGACTTTAGACGACTTAAGGCGCTAAACACCTCGTGCGAAGCTTCTGAAAACCCCCGCGTGTAAGCTACCAGATCAAAACATACGATCCCCCCTCTTCCTTCCACCACCACTCCCCCACCACCCCACCTGGGCCGATTTAATTCGCCAAGGAGCGTGTTCGCCTCGTGCCGGCCAGAAATCCTCCGACGGGGATTGATCAGGTTTAATTTTAAAAGTAACAGTTGGTTCTTGCCCATTATGAGATTTCTACCCCAACAGTTTTATTGTTCGGGGGGCCTTTCGGTTTTGTGTCCGGGGCGTTAGGGGGGAGCCCCTTTATGGGCGAAACTTCCCATCTGATGGACACCTGCTGGACAAACAACCTATGAATTAATCTCAAATCAATCCGAATTGACAAATTGATTTTTAAACTCCCCCATTCTTTTTAAAACAACCCTCATCCGCAAACATGTCGTTAAAGTCACGGAACAATATTAATTTCTCCCAATCCTTTGGACTTTTATCACTTTTAGCGACTTTTCTTTATAGAAGGAAGGCTTTAAAACTTCATTTGGGATAAGTTTTACCCTCATTTTTGACACTTTTAATGGACTTTGACCACTTTTAGAGTGAAATTTGATCCTTTACTACTAAAAAGAGTGTATTGGGCTGAATTTTACACCCACATTTGACATTTTAAATGAACTTTTATCAGTTTTAAGATGAATTTGAGCCTTTAAAACTAGAAAAACTGTTTTTGGGATAACCTGAGCTGTCTTTTTGGTGACACTTTATGGACTTTGACCACTTTAAGATTATAATTTGACCATTGAATAAAGAAAAAAACCTGTTTCGACCTTTTATTTGGACTTTGACCACTTTTAGAGTGAAATTTGACCCTTTACTACTGAAAGAAGGTTTCTAAGTTTAACTTTATCTGACACTGAAAATGGACTTTGACCACTTTTAGAGTGAAATTTGAGCCTTTGAAAACTAGTTTTTGGGGAAAACCTGGGCTCTCTTTATAGTGACCCTTTATGGACTTTGACCACTTTTAGGATGTAATTTGACCAAAAAAGGTGGACACTTGAAACCAATATTTGACACTAAAAATGGACATTGACCACTCTTATACTGTTTTTTGACCTTTTACTGCAAGAAATCTTTTTTTAAATATAACTTTGACCTTCTTTTTGGACACTTTAAATGGACTTTGACCACTATTATAATGTAATTAGACCCTTTTAAACGGAAAAACTGTTTTGGGTTACATTTGGAAACCTCATTTGACACGTAAAAATGGACTTTGACCACTTTTAGGATGAAGTTTGACCCTTTACAGCAGAAAAAACTGTTTCTAGCAACTTAGGTTTGCAGGGAAAAGGATGGGGAGATTGGGAAGAGGTGGGGGAGGTTAATGGAGACTTGGAGGAGGTAGTGGGAGGTGGTGGAGGTGATGGGAGTGTACGAGGAGGTCAGAAAATGGTGCAGAATGATCGGAAGTGGGGAAATTATTGTTTCTGAAGAGGTCCTAGATCCCAAATTAAGAAAGTTTGAGTCATTCCTACTCCATACCGCCCCTAAATTACCCCTCTAAATTATGTAGAAAATAAACCACGTCTGGAGACGCTTCTCAAACAAAAAAATCCTAATTTACTCCATGTCAAACATTTAAACCTAGAATAAACTGCATGATTCTATTTATTTTGATATTTAAATCCCCTTTTGATTTATTCACGAAAAAAGGAGATATTTTTAACACCTTTTAATAATAACACGGCGATATTCGAAGTTCAAAGAGGTCTTTAGTATTCGAACATATCCTCTATATTCTGGTAGGAGACACGAAAAGGATTATGGGATTATGACGTCAAAAAGACGCCACCGAAATAGTCTTAGGGGTGAATATTTATACAGTCGACGTCCCGAAGTGGAACCGAGAAACATTTGTCTCCATTTCGTAAAATGAGTCCGTTAATTTGTCATCCCCCAATTTGTCCGATTTAGAAAGCGATTTCGAAATAAAAAAAAATCATTTAAAAATCGCCGCAGTAAATCTTGGGTGAGACCATAGAAGGAAAAAGGAGGTCGGAAAAAGAGAAAAGGGAGAAGAGCATTGGTCTGACGGTGGTTGTATTAATTTCCTCTTCTGAGCTCCCCTTAAGCCCCGGGCTTAGCCTTCCTTGATCCCCCCGGGCCCGAACCTCTTATATCATAGCCTACACCTCCATCCGCCCATCTTATTTGTGTTTCACTGTCAACCCGACTTTTTCTCCCCTTTTCTTTCTATTTCTTTTTATATTTCGTTTTTTTCGGTTCGCTTTTCAGTTTTAGATGTTCTGGTCATGTAAACTCGCCATTGACCAAACTTCGCCGTATCCTAGGGTTTCTACGGGCTTCAGGAAGCCCAGAAAATTCGGAAAGCAAGGATATGAATTTTTGAAAATTTGAAAATGAGATATCGATTCTTATGTAAAATTGGACGAGAAATACAATGGAATCAATTAAAAAATTGCTGGACCTATATTCTTTGAGTTATCGACAAAAAACAGCACTTAACCTTAAGGAAACTACACCATCATATTCAGCACCCCAAAAAACCTAAAACTATTTTTTATCAAGATAAAATTTTTTTTTCTTAGAATCGATTTTTGAGGGTGAAGGAGTCGTCTGAGGGTATTTATCACTTAAACTATTTCGATAGCGCTTTAAAAGAGCTTTCGAACGGTGTACTCATCGTGAAAATCCTTTAAGAATTGAGAAAGTTATGGAATTTGGCTTCCCAATTTTGGTCATTTTTGGGAAAAAATTTTAATCTTGATAAAATTTGATACCTAAAGGTTTTTTGGGGTGCTGAGTACGAATATGATGTTGTTTTTGCCGAGAAAAATTTCCATGGGGTAGTTTCCTTAGTGCTAAGTGCTTTTTATGGCGATAACTCGAAAAATATTCTTTTTTAGTTTTTTTAATCGATTCTATTGTATTTTTTGTGCGATTTTACATAAGAATCGATACATTATTTGTCAATTTTTTGAATTTTCAAGAGAAAATGAATAATTTGGGTATTTTAAAATGCCATTTTTTCGTTTTAACAGAAAAAAAAAGTTGCACTTCATATCTCGCTTGGTTGTCAGGAAGATCCGGTGTTAAAAAATAAAAAAAACTTCAGGATTTTTCCCCTATTTTGATGAATGTTGTGTAGGGTGGGGAAAAAAATCGGCATTTCATCGCTGACCGGTTGTAAATCATCGAGACGTCTAAATCCGACATGAAAAAAAAAAAATTGAAAGACTAGCACTCTTTGAGTAAAAAAATAAAAACTTGAAATACGTGGCCTGGTGGGGGGGTTACCAAGTGGGTAACTTTGTTAAAAGTAGTTTGTTGTAGGAAAGTCCACGGATTTATCTCGAGAGCTTACCATTTGGCAGCGACTATAAATTCCTTCCGGTCTCCCCTTAGCCGTGCCGTCTATAAGCGAGTACTCGCATTTTTATTCACGCCTACCCTCTAGAAACTGAACGGAATCCATCAGAATCCGTCCGTATTTTAACCGACAAGTTGTACTCATGTACTCGGCACAAAAGATCCTCCTAACCAGCCGATTTTCTGCCACACTTTTGACCCAACGAGAAAAAGAATCTAAGTAAACCCCCCTTAAATTTTAGCGAGGAATCGATTGGGATCAATAACTTTTGGATCAGACATACAGGGTGCTCCAGAACGACCTTAACTTCGTTATTTTGCATACAAACCCTATGTTTTGACGATGGAATTCAATTCTACGCCTAATTTCTAGTAACTTTTACTTAAAACACTTTTTTGATAGGACCAAACGTTCTGGAGTTACAAATTTCTGGTCCACGTTAAGTGGCACTAAATCAGGAAAGTTTGGTCCTATTAAAACAGTGTTTTAAGTAAAAGTTACTTAAATTAGGCGTAGAATCGAATTCCATTGTCAAAACATAGGGTTTGTATGTAAAATAACGAAGTTAGGGTCGTTCTGGAGCACCCTGTATGTCTCTTCCAAAATTTATTGATGCCAATCGATTCCTTGCTTAATTCTAAGGGGGGTTTACTTAAATACTTTTTTTCGTTAGGTCAAAAGTTATGCAGATAATCGGCATGAAAACTTTTTTAAGTTTTTGACCTCTAGCACAAACACCGTGCTTTTTAGCGACTAAACCACGAAATAAAAAAAGAAAGATTATTAAATTTTGCGTCTAAAATGCTTTCCAAAGTTAAAATCGGTCAAGCCGTTCAGGAGATATCGATTGTCAAATTTGACCATTTTTGGTGGTACCTATTTTTGAAAAAAATTTCTCATTTTACTGCAAAAATGATGAATTTTTTGACTTTAATGAAAAATTTCGTATACTTTTGATTGCTAAATCGGTCTGTGGGTTCCCTTTTGACCTGGAAACCCGGTAAAATTTAATGTTGATCAAACATTTATCCGGGAGATTTAGTAGGGGTTTGGGTTAGTGTATGATAAAAGTGGAGACGAGGAGGTGACGGAGGGAGGGGAGGGTTTTAAGGTAATCCTGAGCGGGATTACGAATGGGAAGCCCGGGGCCGAGGCCAGGGCCACCTGTTTGCTCCTCCCTCTCACTCAACTGGCCACCTTTCTTCCCTCAAACTCAATCCTCCGAACGCTTTTCCATCAATCTTTCATTTTCAATCAATCCCTTTTCGAGGCGAAAATTTGAATAAAATGACGCCAACGGTAGAGTACAAATAGTCCAGTCTAAAGAGCATTTTGACCTGCAAAAAGGTGGTGTAAAAGATTTTATTGTTTTAAATGGTCCATTTGGGTCCCAATAACATGTTTTTGAAGAATGCCAATAATTGCTTTCCTTGCACAACTTGGCAGCCGAAAAACAACGACTTTTTTCAGTTTTCTGCATATAACTCGAAAACGGGACATATTTTGAGAAAAACACTTTAGTAGTAATTTAAAGAATACAAAATTCCGCGTCGATTAAAAAAAAGTTTGCCAAAATCGGTCCAATAGACAAGTTTTTACAGGCAAACGAAAAAACTTTTCAAAAGTTTAAAATCAAACCAATTTAGCAAAAAAGGAGGTCCAGGCAACTAAATGGGAGTCCAACTAAAGTTGGATTTCATTGTTTTATCATGTTTAGGACCAGTAGAGTTCTAAATTCAAGTTTTTGTCCTCCCCATCATCCGCCATTTTGAAAAACGGCCCCAAATCGACATGTTTTGAGTTTTTGACCTCCGAAACTATGGGGTTTAGAGACTTGACTATTAAGTATCAAATAAAAGGTTATAAAATTCTGCGTCTAACGCGCTTTCCGGAGCCAAAATCGGTCGAGCCGTTCAGGAGATATCGATGGGCAAAATTTACCGTTTTTTGTGCGGAAAAAAACTAAGGAAAGCAGTTGCGGGAGAACCACTCGTCCGATCGAGCCCAAGCCAGTCTAATTTCAAAGGTCAAAAAATTAGGGACATTTTAAAAAAAGTCCGAACTCGATCGGACGAGTGGTTCTCCCGCAACTGCTTGCCCTACGTTCCCACAACAAAAAAGGGAAACTTTAACCATCGATATCTCCTGAACGGCTGGACCGATCTTGGCTCCGGAAAGCTAGTTAGACCCATAATTTTGTTTTCTTTAAATTACAAATAATACATTTTCCACAAAATATGCTCCGTTTTCGAGTTATATGCAGAAAACTAAAAAGTTCGAGGTTTTTCGGCTACCAAAAGTTGTGCCGGGAAAGCATTCATTGGCTTCTTCCAAAACATGTTATGGGACCCCAATGGACTATTTAAAACGATAAAATCTTTTACACCATCTTTTGCAGGATAGGGTTTGCAGGGATCAAACTGTTCTGAAGACTGGGCTATAATGGGGTCGAATTGAGGGCTAATATTTGGCAAAAAGTTAAGGTTCTTATATGGGAACATAGTGACATACGCCAAGTCTTCCTTGCGGGCGTTTTTCATACCATACCCTGCTTGAAAAGACAATTTTCTGTCCAATTTATTCTCTGTTTTTAAGTGGAATTTTTACAGGAAAATACGCGAAGCAGTTTATTTGTGTGGACACAAATTTGCGCTAATCCTGCCGTCACTGTCCTATAGGGCGGGGGAGGTTATCCGCAGCGCCTGTCAACCGGATGAACGATTCCCAGATTTTTTTCGGACAAAAAAAGGGCATGATGCGGATGTCCATACCTCGTTTGAGTTTCTCGAGTGGCTCGTGGTGGAGCGGGGGCGGGGGAGGCGGAAGTCCGTCATGGTGATGATGATGGTGAAGGAGAAGAGGCTGGTCCATTCCGCCGTTTCCGCCTTCCCCGCCGCCACCTCCGCCTCCGTTGCTGCTGCTCACCAGATCCTGGAGGCAGAGGCTCGAGTCTGACAGTGGCTCCATTCAACAATTTCTTTTCACCATAACTCAAATTCAGAACTGAAACAAAAAACAAAACAAACTCAGCAACAATTTTTTACATTTTTTTGCAATCGGATTCTTCACGAGACCAATATTTACTAACTTCATTACACTCCACAAATAATTGTTTTTTGCTTTAATCTAATCTACGGCACTGATACGAACAGTTTTTAGCCTCCTTATATTAGAAAAATGGCAATAAAAAGCTCATTAACTTAATTATTTGCAAATACTCGGGGAAAAATAGGTCTACACCTGGTTAGCAGACGTTTCCATCTTTGAACGCTCTTTTTTTCTTTCAAAAATAAGATTTGATCATCTTGGAAAGGTGTAATGCTTCTAAGTGGCCAAAATCTGAAAATTCAACATCTGGACCCAATTATCCAAGTTCAGGGGAAAACTGGCCCAGTGGTGCGTGAGGGCTAAATTTATGTGCCCCACGGACTTTCCGTTGCTCTTCACTTCAAAACTGCTCCTTTAATCTCGAATAAACACATATATATTAAATATAGTGGTAAGGCGGAACGCTGCGTTTTTAGATACACTTTGCCCTTAAAAAACCAGAGATAGTACAATTTTTGAGGATTTCTAGTGTGATTTTTGAGGTAAATCTTTAAATGGACCTAACTTCCACAATTGTTTACTTATTTTATCGATATTTATACCGTTGGAAAGCTTTTTTAAAGAGCTTTCCAACGGTATAAATAACAATAAAATCGGTCCAAAATTGTGGCAGTCACGGGCATTCAAAGGTAGCATCACAACCTCATGATTATCTTCGGACAAGCAGTACTTGGCTTACTGCTGTAGGAACGACTGTGGGAAAACTCTGTGGGAAAACTGGTTGCAGGACTTAGGATATCCTGGTAACATTATGTCTTCTTATTTTGAAGACTAGAATGCTTACAATGGCTGACTTTTCAATTCTGGTGTATTAGCTTATGGATCTGCCAGGTTGAAGTGACAGGGCAAGAGGGCCTGAGAAGAAAAAGGCGTTTTTGGCGGGCAACTTAGTTTGCGTTTAAAAAAGGTGTTGGAGTCTTCAAAAATAGAGAAATTTACCTCATGGGTTGCAAATTTGATTTGAACACTGAACACACTGATGGAATTTGGGGAGATGAACGTTTTTAGAGGGTGGCACGTAATGAACTTGGTTGATGGGCATTGGAGGTTCGTTTTTGGGGTAAGACATTGGGTAGAGTTCCGCGACTGTGTCCGGTATGTGAATGAGATGGAACGAACAAAAAAAGATCCGTTTGCCCCTACTCTGGTTGCCCCTTTTCCGCTAATACGTCGGTCTAATCCACTAATCCAGGGGGGACTTACCGTGGGGCTTTAGGAGAGCCGCCTTGTTTCTCTTCTGGTCTTCGGCCGAGGATGAAGCCCGCTGTAGAGGCTGGCTCAGACTGGATTTCCCCGCCGCCCCCACCCCTCCGAAAGCCCCTCGTGGGGACCGTCCGACCCCCTCCACTCCGTCCCGTAAAACGTCGGAAACTCCAAGAGTGGGGATGGAAAATGGGCGTGGCCCCCCCAAAACACCCCCGACCCGCCATCTTCATAACATACTCCCGACTCCTTCACTCACCCTACACAACCACTTTTTATTTAGATAAATAATAAACATCCTCAATAGCTCATATTTGGCCTTTTTACAGACAAATCAAACTTGCCCACGTACAATGATTGATTACCACTCCCATCAATATTATACCAGCATCAACTATCAGACCAAAAATTTTAATTGCCAGAAATAGAATTTGCCATTATTTTAAAGTTGGCTATGTCTTGGGCCAGATATGACAATCTCCCAAGTTAATGCTAGCAGAAAAATTATATGACGTCATAATCTTTAAGGATGGGTCGTCATAACTCATTCTGCCAGAATTTTTGGCAGAAAGGCTATTGGTGGTTTTGCTGGTAGGTATGGGTTTTGGCTGGTTTTGCCAGTTTGGGCGGTTTGAATTGTTTTACTGGTTTGGGTTGTTTTGCTGGTTTGGCCGATTTGGGCTACCACCCACATCAATACAAAGATAATAGCATCGGTTTGGTTGTGGTGTCCCAAATCTGCCAAACCAGTAAAACCATCCAAACCAGCCAAACAGCCCAAACCACCGACACCAAAGCATCGACGTTACTAAGTTCAAAAGTTTGGGCAGTTTTGATGATTTTGACAGTTAGGGAGATTTGGTTGATTTGGCGGTTCGAGTCAGTTTGGGCGGTTTATTTGGTGTCGGTGGTTTGGCTGGTTTGCACGGTTTGGCTGGTTTTGCCAGTTTGGACGGTTTGTATGGTTTTACTGGTTTGGCAGATTTGGGAAACCACAACCAAACCGATGCTATTACCATTCCTATTACCAAAGCTTGTCCTACGGGTAGCATTCTCGTAAGTTTTTACTTTTTAGCACCATTTACAAGGTTCTTCTACATTCTAAAACGCTATACAATGGCTTTCCAAAAAAAGAAATAAAACAGAGATATTTCTCATTTTATTAACAAGTAGGTACTTAAATGATTAAAATAAAAAAATCTGGCAATAAAAAATGGAAATCTTTAATATAAAAAAACGCTGAATACCTGTGAGGTAATAAATACTTGTAGGATTAACGTCGTTATCGCTGGTTGGCAGATTTATGGCTGTTGACAGAGATAGCATCAACGGTTCAACGTCAGCCCAATAGTCAAATAGAGGAAAAAAGGACGATTACAGTATAGGAGGGGTGTGAAAGTATCTAGTAATAAAAATGCCACCGAAGAAGAGTTTTCGATTGTGGAACGCCGAAAAACCGCATCAAAGTAGGTATTTCATTGTTAAATGATTAGGATTCAAGGAGCTAATTCATGTTTGGTTGCAAATTGAGAAAAAGTTCTATAGATGCTATTAGATTTGTTTTTGCGCTCATTAAAAAAGGATGACCGCTCCCCCACTAGCCGATGGGTTTTCCGACCACTTTTTCCATTTGTCCAGGACAGATATTATTTACATTTTGAGTGAACATTCGCTAATCCCCTCCCTTAATCCTCACGTCAACATTTTGCGAGGGAAAACTTTAAAAAATTCCACAGTCCGAAACAACAATAAACTTGCCAAACATTAGTACAAACCTTCATCGTTATTTTGACGGTGGTTTGGCTGGTTTGGGCAGTTTTGGCGATTTGGGTGGTTTTTGCAATTTGGGCAGTTTTGGTGATTTGGGTGGTTTTTGCAATTTGGGCAGTTTTGGTGATTTGGGTAGTTTTTGCAATTTGGGCAGTTTTGGTGATTTGGGTGGTTTTTGCAATTTGGGCAGTTTTGGTGATTTGGGTAGTTTTTGCAATTTGGGCAGTTTTGGTGATTTGGGTAGTTTTTGCAATTTGGGCAGTTTTGGTGATTTGGGTAGTTTTTGCAATTTGGGCAGTTTTGGTGATTTGGGTGGTTTTTGCAATTTGGGCAGTTTTGGTGATTTGGGTGGTTTTTGCAATTTGGGCAGTTTTGGTGATTTGGGTGGTTTTTGCAATTTGGGCAGTTTTGGTGATTTGGGTGGTTTTTGCAATTTGGGTGGTTTGGGAGGTTTAAGCAGTTTTGGTGATTTTGTGGTTTTTACAGGTTGGTCTATCTGGGTGGTCTGGGCACTTTAGGCGATTTGGGTGGTTTTTACAGTTTAGGCAGTTTTGGAGATCTGGACAATTTTGGTGATTTGGGTGGTTTTTACAAGTTGGGCGGTTTGGGAGGTTTATGCAGTTTTGGTGATTTTGAGTGGTTTTTACAGGTTGGCGGTCTGGGAGGTTTAGGCAGTTTTGGTGATTTCGGGTGGTTTTTACAGTTTACAGTTTTTACAGTCTGGGTGGTTTGAGCAGTTTTGGCGATTTGGTTGGTTTTTACAGTTTGGGCAGTTTTGGTGATTTATGTGGTTTCACAGTTTGTGCTGTTTCGGAGGTCTGGGAAGTAGAAAAGTGGAAAAGAAGTAGAAAAAGAACATTTATGAGCGAAAAACCGAGTTTTTGAAGTCATATTATCTCGGCTTCCTGTGGAACGATCGACTTGAAATTTTTAGGTCCAGTCAACATACACGTGGTACTTACCGTACCTACGCTTACTGGATACGGATTTTCTGATAATTGTGCTAGTTAAAATCGGAAAAGCGGTTATGGTCTAAAATGAAGTGTAAATCCGACCACGCTTAGTGTTAATGTTTATTTATAGCTTTGAATAAATGGAAATTGGCGAATATAGTAAACAGGTAAGCCTTCCTTCTCGTTTTCGCGTTTCGAAACTCGGGGAAACACGCGGTAGGTGCATAATGCTTTCTAATCCTAGGATGGTACAATTTGCAAAAGCGCCCTCTAACCGACCCAAGGGATTTATATTCAAAATCCGTAGCCCTACAGATCAACTTATACCTTCCAATCAGTTACATAATCCTATTTAATTGAATAACGAAATTGATATACCTATTTGGTCGATTTTTTCGTCCTCGGAAAAAAAGCAATTTCTTCAGGATGTACCTGCAATTCGACTATACAAGACCATCACCAAGAACCATAGCATTATGATGACATGATGATTACCGACAATGGACTTGCTTAGTGCTTACAGACTATATGGACCAAAATATCCCAAAAGAGCAGATCAATGGAAACTCAATGGATGTACCCTGAAGACAGTCTTTGTAACCTAGCATCTTTGTAACCTCTTGTTCCACCAACGAGCCAACTTGATTTCAACTCGAGAGGCTTTTATCTTTTTAATCAAACTTCCACTTTCGTAATCTTTTTTAAAAATTGTCATTTTGTTTACACTCCTTTGATTTTTTTGTCCGGAAACTGTGGGAGAAGCATTTTCACATTGTTTATCTATGTAGAAAAGAGGGTGAGGGCACGTGTGATGAAAGGGCGTACGCAATGACGCGTGTAACGGGTCCCAAGTGTAAGGAAAAATAACGGGGGGAGTCTCCCTCGCTGTCAGGATGAGCATATGATCGCTGTTATTATAGCTAATGACATTGAAAAAATATTTTAGTTTCGAATTTTTTTCACCTGGAGAAGATGGCTAATCCGGAATATGAAATGATAATAGGCCTGCTCCTCCGTGATATGGCATCGGGGTGGAAACGAATCGATTAATTAGTCCAAAGTGTCAAACTATGACAGGAGAAATGGGTAAGGGGTCCCAATTTCCACACGGACGACGTCAATCCTGTCTTATCTAAAACCGCTCATATAGGACACGTTAAGCGCCGGATTATAAGGAGAAAAATTGTCAATTTTAATATTGTTTTAAACGATGATTCATTCCTTATGCCTTCGTTTTTTCGAGGCAATAAAGAGTACTGAGCCATAAGATTAGGATTTGGAAAGGGGGAAGAAACGTCAGGCGGGAGATTGATCTGCCCACATGTAAAATAAGAGCTCTGACGGGGTAATTAAATAAAATTTAATGCCTTGATGAATGTAAAAAGGCTAATTCATCGACACCTCCGCTCGCACATGTCGCTAAAACACCCTCCTATACGAATGAATATTAATCATCGAATCTAAAACTATTCTTTAATATACGAGAAGCCCATTAAAGGGTGTAGAAAGACTTAAATGCGCATTTTAATCAAGCTGTCGCTTTTCAGGCTTCTCTTCATCAGTAAAAAGTTGTACAATGGCACACAGCATACAGAAAGTAGGTGACCGAGGTCCTGAGTGTCTTCCCACCCAACCGGTGAAAACCATAACTTGGGCGTTTTGGCTCAAAAAGTGGAAGAACCTGAAAACTGGAAAATCTCTAAAATTCGGGGTTCAGCAGAACACAACGACCAAATGGCAAGTCCACATTTTCACAACATAGCCCACCGCCCCTACTCTCTACCACTTCTTCCATCCTTCCCAACCAATCCCATCTCCTCCCAACCTCCCTCATCTCCACCCACCCTCTCTCACCTACTTCCAACCTCCATCAACTACCACTTACCCTGTCTCCTCCCAAACATCCCCATCTCCTCCAAACCTCCCTCACTACCAATTACCCCATCTCCCCCCAACCTCCCTCAACCACCAAATACCCTATCTCCTCCCAACCTCCCTCATCTCTTCCCACCCTCTCTCACCTACTTCCAACCTCCATCAACTACCACTTACCCTGTCTCCTCCCAACCATCCCCATCTCCTCCAAACCTCCCTCACTACCAATTACCCCATCTCCCCCCAACCTCCCTCAACTACCAAATACCCTATCTCCTCCCAACCTCCCTCATCTCTTCCCACCCTCTCTCACCTACTTCCAACCTCCCTCAACTACCACTTACCCCGTCTCCTCCCAACCACCCCCGTCTCCTCCCAACCACCCCCATTTCCTCCCAACCTCCCTTATCTCCTCCCACCCTCTCTCACCTACTTCGAACCTCCCTCCACTACCACTTACCCTGTCTCCTCCCAACCACCCCCAGCTCCTTCCAACCACCCCCCATCTTCTCCCAACCACCCCCCATTTCCTCCCAACCTCCCTCATCTCCTCCCACCCTCTCTCGCCTACTTTCATCTCCTCCCAACCTCCCTCAACTACCAATTATCCCATCTCCTCCCAACCTCTACCAATTACCCCCATCTCCCCCATCCTCCCTCAACTACTAATTACCCCATCTCCTCCCAACCTCCCTCATCTCTTCCCACCCTCTCTCACCTACTTCCAACCTCCCTCCACTACCACTTACCCTGTCTCCTCCCAACCACCCCCAGCTCCTTCCAACCACCCCCCCCATCTTCTCCCAACCACCCCCCATTTCCTCCCAACCTCCCTCATCTCCTCCCACCCTCTCTCGCCTACTTTCATCTCCTCCCAACCTCCCTCAACTACCAATTAACCCATCTCCTCCCAACCTCCCTCAACTACCAATTATCCCATCTCCTCCCAACCTCTACCAATTACCCCCATCTCCCCCCATCCTCCCTCAACTACTAATTACCCCATCTCCTCCCAACCTCCCTCATCTCTTCCCACCCTCTCTCACCTACTTCCAACCTCCCTCAACTACCACTTACCCTGTTTCCTCCCAACCATCCCCATCTCCTCCAAACCTCCCTCACTACCAATTACCCCATCTCCCCCCAACCTCCCTCCACTACCAAATACCCTATCTCGTCCCAACCTCCCTCATCTCTTCCCACCCTCTCTCACCTACTTCCAACCTCCCTCAACTACCACTTACCCCGTCTCCTCCCAACCACCCCCATCTCCTTCCAACCACCCCCATCTCCTCCCAACCACTCCATTTCCTCCCAACCTCTCTTATCTCCTCCCACCCTCTCTCACCTACTTCCAACCTCCCTCCACTACCACTTACCCTGTCTCCTCCAAACCACCCCCATCTCCTCCCAACCACCCCCATCTCCTTCCAACCACCCCCCATCTCCTCCCAACCACCACCCATTTCCTCCCAACCTCCCTCATCTCCTCCCACCCTCTCTCGCCTACTTTCATCTCCCCCCAACCTCCCTCAACTACCAATTATCCCATCTCCTCCCAACCTCCCTCAAA
Organism: Orius laevigatus; assembly: GCA_018703685.1. NCBI lineage: Eukaryota > Metazoa > Arthropoda > Insecta > Hemiptera > Anthocoridae > Orius > Orius laevigatus. The sequence continues at coordinate 9,050 of JAGWEN010000336.1, read as the reverse complement.
TACCAATTACCCCTTCTCCTCCCAACCTCCCTCACCTCCCTTGACCCTCCCCCCACTTCACTAGGCCAATAAACTTCCATAATGATGAAAACCGGACAGGATAAAAGGTGGAATGTTTAAAAACTTGGGATTACCTATCTTTCACTCAAAATCCGTCCGTTAATTATGAGAAGGGTGGCCTCTAGTTATTCTCTACGTGAGGGCGCTTTTCCCACATATTGGCTTGTCATATTTTGACAAGGGAACTTTCTCAAGCCTGAAATAAAAGCAAAAGGGAAAGACGGAGGTCGAGCTCCGATATCTGGACCCTTCAGGCCGAGCTTTTCTCACGCAATTCCAACCAACATTTCAATAGAAAAGCCTCGGAAAAAGACAATTCCCCTGGAAAAGAGGAGCATTTTTATGCTTTATTGATATCCTTTCTATGATAATGTGAATGTTATTTACGATTTTAATTCCGTGAGTGGTATTGGAGGGGCTATAAAGGTTGCATATATCCGAAACAATCCGATCGGTCCCATATTAGAGAGAAATAGGAGGGAAAAAGGCGAAAGGAGAGTCGCTGAAGGGCGGAGGGTAAGGGGATGACATAAAAACGAGACATAACATAAAACAGAATCCCAACCACCAACCTGTCGACGTCTACTACCCATGGGCGTTCTCTCTATATTCTATTACGTCATCGCCTCTTTCCGTTCTCGAAAAAGGGATTTTCCAATTTTCCGACACCTGTTTTTTTTTCAACCTCGTTTTTTTTTTCTCCCAATGGACCTAAAACAAAATTTTATTTTCATCAAACTTTTTCAAAGGTTGATGTTTTTTGGTAGTGCCATACTCATTTTTCACTATATACAGGGTAGAGCGTTAGGAGGTTTCGGATAGCAATGCGGCAGCGTTCCGCCCAGCAAATTAACACCAAGAAAAACACACTTTTTGAGAAAGTTCCCATTTTCCTGCATTATGGTGAACCTATAAAACTCAAAATTTTAAGTGATTATGTTGAGTTGTAGGTAACTATAGATGGTATTGTTAACATGAACAATTGTTAACATGAATAGAATAGAATATATCTCTTTGCAATAAATATATTCTATTCTATTCATGTTAACTATTTTTCTCTTTTCCGCCATTTCAAATGCTTTGCACCTGTCATCTCCGTCTAATCTTGATTTACGATCCCCAGACGCTCCCCACCCCCCGCACCGTCTAAATCTTGTGACAGCGATTACGACGCCGTTTTTTAACCGATTTTGAAATTATTAACAGATTTGGAAACAGCTCGTCGTACCCTACAAAACGTATACCTGGTTTTTTTGAAAAAAAGTTTTCCCGGAAAATTCGTTTCCCGATTTTCCGGAAGAAAATTTTTTTCGGAAAAAGTGCTCTCAGATCAGTCTAGAGTTTTTCGAATCAAAGAGAATTCGCTTTTCAGAAAAAAAAATCGGACCATTTTTAGTGCCCAAAACGAGGAAAAAACTTTTGGGGCCGAATGTGCTGCGATCTATTGACTCAGAAACAAACAAAAATAATGGTCGTCTCCGCCTTAAGTTGGCATTAGGGCGAGATGTTGACGAAAGGAGGTAACCGGGTAAGCTAACAAACCGTAACTACAATAATTTTGTGGAAAAAAAGCATAAATTCTAGATAAATTCTTTTTTTACAGTTAGTAGGTAGAGGCATTAACTTGCAAATCTTTCGCGAAAAGGAAGTTATTGTTTTTGTAGCTTAAAAAGAGTGAAAAACAAGTGGGTTTTTCGGATCGCCCCTCTCACCGGCCGCAAACGCCGCTTTAAAATTGTTGTTTGCGATGCTGGTGGAGCAGGGGAGGGGTGGATGGTCGGGTAGTCAGGGGGCGTGGGATTTGCCCATGATGATTAATTATGTTTTGATGAATATGTATGAATCTGCCGGTGGGTGGGGACAATGCTCCCGGCCGCAGCGATATATATTGTTACCCCATGGGACTACGGCGAGGGGGTGAGAGGGGGGCCTCTCTCTTCTCCCATTGTCCCAGGCTCGCCTATTGTTTGCTTACAGGCGATTGTCCGCCCTCCAAAAAAGGGAGATTCACGCCTTCTACATAACATTAACAACAAAAAATCACACTTATGGCATTGATTTTTCCAATTTTATCGGAAAATTTTGAAATCAAACTATTATCCAGGAGGGTAAGGGAGGTGATAGGGAGTAGTGGGAGGTAGTGGAGGGTGTACATTAGAAGAATGTGGGGGTAGTCTAGCAGAAGAAGGTGGGGGAAGGTCGTGGAGGTGCTGGCATTTGGTGAAGGGGTTCTTAATATAGAGGTTCCACAAAATTCTGGTCCTCCATAACTAGTAGACACCATTAAATTGATGTCCCGGAAGAATTTTAAAATGTTAAAATTTTATAAAAATTAATAATAATTTTGGGCCATAAAATGTGTTAGGAAGTGATTTAAAGAGTGTAATATGGCGACCACCGTTCTTCATCTATAATTAATTAGAACTACCCCTTTAGCCTCATTTACATATTTCATAGGCAACGTTTTCCCGGTACGTCGGACTACAAATTAGAGGCGGGAGTCTTTAATTAATTTCGGGGGCCCAGCGCGGAGGTGAGCCCCCTCTTTCCCCAAACATGGTCGAAACCCACCTCTTATATAAATTACGCTCAATTAATTTCATTAATGGACCAAAGGAGGGCGCCAGGGGGAAACCCGGAGCCTTTTCCTCTTCAAAACGCTTAATGGCGACCGTTTAGAACCTCAGGGGGAATGAGAAGTCTTTAATTACTTTCGAATCCGAAGCCGCTTTTGCATAAAACCCCCATATGCGCCCTTTTAACTTATTTAAATATTAGAAATGCAATTGTTTTCCGAACTAACAGTTGGTTCAAACGTTTTTTCCTCATTAGCCAATCTGCTCCTTAAATGCAATATGGGGAAAGAAGAATTCTTGGGCTCTTGGAAGAACAAATGAGAAGTTGAGGTGGCTAAGGTAGGAGGAGGCTAGGATTTTTGAATCATTTAATTGGATTAGGGGTTTTGAAGCTTCTTTTTCATTGAATTATTGGGGTTCTTAAGCCTATTTTCGAATAGATTCGGGTTTTTTAAAGAATTCTTTTCATTGGGCGTGGGTTTCTGACGCCTATTGGATAGGTTTACGGTAGTGGATCGAGGATAGCAGGTGTGTGGAAGTGGCGGAGTTGGGAGGTGTGGTAGGGTCAGGATACTATGAGGTGTGGTGGTGGAGGTTGGTGGGGAAGGTGGGTTAGACTGAGGAAGTAGGGGCTAGTGGTGGAGGTTGAAGGTGTGGTTAGGTCGAGGATAGTAGAGTTGGTGGTGGAAGGTGCGAGGGAGGTTGGGGAGGTGTGGTTAGGGTCGAGGATAGTAGTGATGGGGTCGCTAAGGTTGGTGGGGAAGGTGGTAGGAAGAGGATAGTAGCGCAGTGAGTTGGTGGAGAGAGTGTGGTTAGGTCGAGGATAGTAGAGTGGTAGTGGAAGGTGAGGCAGGTTTCGGAGGTGTGGTTAGGTCGAGATAGTAGTGATGGTGGTGGTGGTGGAGGTTGGTGGGGAGGTGGGTAGGAATGAGGATAGTAGGGCTAGTGGTGAGGTTGGTGGGAGAGGTGTGGTTAGGGTCGAGGATAGTAGAGTTGGTGTGGAAGTGAGGAGGTTGGGGAGGTGTGGTGGGGTCGAGGATAGCTTCATGGTGGTGGTAGAGGTATGTGGGAAGGTGGGTTAGGAATGAGATAGTCAGGGTTTTTGGTGGAGGTTGGTGGAGAGGTGTGGTTAGTCGAGGATTAGTAGAGTTGGTGTGGAAGGTGGAGGGAGGTTGGGGAGTGTGGTTAGGGTCGAGGATAGTAGTGATGGTGGGTGTAGAGGTTGTGAATGTGGTTATGAATGAGGATATAGGGGGCTAGTGGTGAGCTTTGGTGGAGCGTGTGGTTAGGGTCGAGGATAGTAGAGTTGGTGGTGGAAGGTGGAGGGAGGTTGGGGAGGTGTGGTTAGGGTCAAGGATAGTAGTGATGGTGGTGGTGGTGGAGGTTGGTGGGGGAAGGTGGGTTAGGAATGAGGATAGTAGGGGGCTAGTGGTGGAGGTTGGTGGGGAGAGGTGTGGTTAGGGTCGAGGATAGTAGAGTTGGTGGTGGAAGGTGGAGGGAGGTTGGGGAGGTGTGGTTAGGGTCGAGGATAGTAGTGATGGTGGTGGTAGAGGTTGGTGGGGGAAGGTGATGTTAGGAATGAGGATAGTAGGGGTGGTGGTGGAGGTTGGTGGGGGGAGGTGTGGTTAGGAATGAGGATAGTAGGGAATGGGGAGGTTGGGGGGAGTTGTGGTTAGGGTCAAGGATAGTAGGGTGGTGGTGGAGGTGAGTGGGGGAGGTGTGGTTAGGGTCGAGGATAGTAAGGGTGGCGATGGAGGGTGGTGGGGGGAGGTGTGGTTAGGGTCGAGGATAGTAGGGGTGGTGAGGGAGTGTGGCTAGGGTCTCGACCCTATCCTCGGATAGTAGTGATGAGGTGGAAGGGTGGTGGGGGAGGTGTGGTTAGAGTCGAGGATAGCAGAGGCGCTGGTGGAAGGTGGTGGAGCTAGGTGTGGTTAGGGTCGTGTATAGTATGGGTTGTGGGGGGAGGTGTGGTTAGGGTCGAGGATAGTAGGGTAATGGTGGAGGTGGGTGGGGGAGGTGTGGTTAGGGTCGAGGATAGTAGGGGTGGTGAGGGAGCGTGCTTAAGGTCGAGGATAGTAAGGGACCAGATAGAGGGGGAGGTGTGGTTAGTGTCGAGGATAGTAGGGGTGGTGAGGGAGTGTGGTTAGGGTCGAGGATAGTAGGGGTGTGGGTGGAAGGGTGGTGGGGGGAGGTGTGGTTAGATTCGAGTATAATAGGGGTGGTGGGGGCAGGTGTGGTTAGGGTCAAGGATAGTAGGGGTGGTGGGGGGAGGTGTGGTTAGTGTCGAGGATAGTAGGGGTGGTGAGGGAGCGTGGTAAGGGTCGAGGATAGTAGCGGTGTGGGTGGAAGGGTGGTGGTGGGAGGTGTGGTTAGAGTCCAGGATAGTAGTGGTGGTAGTGGGAGTTTTGTCGAGGATAGTAGGGGAGGTGTGTCGAGGATAGTTGGGGTGGTGGTGAACGGTGGAGGGATGTTGATGCATTCAGGGGAGGAAGTGGTCAGTGGGGGTGATGGGAGGTATTTACAAGTCATGGGGTTCCTCCTCCCTTCTAATTTTTCTAAATAAGTGCTCGAAACGTTTTTGCTTGCTACAATTGAAATCGAAAGTTTTAAAAGCTTTCCGGATGCCTCTGAAATGTATTTTTATAATAAAAATTACAAAAAAAAAGGTGGGAAAAAAGGGGGGGAAATAAGAAAATTAGTTGTCAAGGGTTTTTCTTTAAAAATCCTTTTGTTTGTTAGAGAAGGAAACGGAACAACAGTCCGCTTTTCAATTACAAAAAGATTTACAGTGGCCACCTCTTTCTATTGACATAGCATCACCCCTCCAAAGAAAACAACCGGAGATTCATAGAATTGAAAAATAATCTCTTGAAAAAAATGTCCCTCCCACCCTTAAATGAAAATCAGAAATAAAAAAATCGTTTTCTTCGAATGTTTTTTAAGCCTTTTTTCCCACGGGAAAAGTTTAAATCCCGAAGGAAATTGTTTTTTGTTAATTTTTGAGGTTGAAAATAGGTTTCGGTGTTATCTGAGGGGGTGTTTTGGCCGATATATCTGGGCCCCTAGGACCCCAGGCTCTGGGATTAGTGGGCCTCTATCTCGAGTTTCTAATTAAAATGACCTCCTCTCTCCCTTTCCGAGATATTACCCGTAGACCAAGTTCCTCCATCTCCATGCTAATCCCTTCGCCCCCGAACACCAGAACTAAGCCTTATCAGTAATCTGTTAATATAATTCCGAAAGGGGGACGAGAAGGGGCACAACTTCACTAATTGCATTGCAAATTTTCTTCCAACCCTTCCACGTTTTCGTTTTGAGGGAGACGGAGGCTTTATTAGACGGCTTTCCATTCGAGTTAATACCGCCATCCGCAGTTCAAAACTTGTGAATATTTCATGGCAGAAAAATTGGACGAGTTCACTTTGTAGTCCACGATGGAAAAATTTAAAACTTCGTTGAGACCACGGATGACAATTTGAGGTCATGAAAAAGCTAAATCTGGCTGAAAAGGCCCTCTTGTTGTCAAAAAATCTGGCTAAAAAGTGTATTTTCTTGTAGAAAAAGGTTCGAAATCGGGCTGAAAAGGTCTTTTCTTGTCAAAATTTTGGTCATCAATTTTCGATCTATCGTAGCGGTAACGATTATAAGAAGCAACAAATAGGCATGAGAGAGTTTAAACGTATAAGATAACCGTATCCGAAAGCAACAAAAGGATTTGAAGCCGAGATTCCATAAAAATGATAATGTTGTTGGGTGTACTGTAATGGTAATGCGTTTTGTACACAAAAGGGCGTCATGGGGAAGGGGGACGCTCTCTAATATAGTAGCCTCCCTTTCTCATGCTAACACAACACAATCCAAATACCATTTAACAGTCCACGTCCACCCTCAAACTCATGTTTTATTTTATCCCCCACCTCCTCCCATATTTCCCTCAAAACCGTAATCAATGCAATTTTTTCCCCCAGTATTGAATAAACACTTTTTAACTTAACTGCCCTTTCGTCATCACCATCAGGTTCCCTGTAAATCGCATTTTGAAAAATGGTTTTTTTTTCCTCTCTGCTTTTTTAGGTCGGAAATTATTTAATTTTTAGATTAGGAGAGGAAAAACGAATGATAAAAGGGAATTGGTAAGTAGGTTTGGAACGTTGGTTGATATTGGTTTCGTAAAAGTGGGAAGGGGAGGTTTGGGAGATAATTGCGCTTTAGGGGTGGCTGGGGACGGGACGCCGGGTGAAGAATGAGGGAGCTAACTGACTCGGACAGGCCTCCCTGAGCGGGACTGAACTTTCCAAACGGCGACTCAAATATAATTAGGGACCGCTTGGACGACCCTCGCGATTTTGCCATGCTAGATGGGAGTTTAAAACGAAATATCCTACTAGGTGACCTGATTACAACGTTTTTATTGACTAAAGGGTGGTTTTGATTGGCGCATTTGACGGCTACGATCCGAAAGCGCCAATCCCTTAAATTAATCCCTCAAAAAGCGCCAGTAGACCTTTTTTTATAAGCTCCTGTACTGATTTTTGTATTTGACGTTTGCGCCAAGCTCTCCGACGGACTGCGTGTTTGAAATTTGACATAAGCGCCAGCCTGAGTTTTATGTTATTTGCGCCAATCCCTTCCACAGAGTGAGGGTTTTAATAATAAATATGATGCTGCGCAAAGCAAACTAATGTCAAGGTCATCCAGACCTTTCAGAACAAAGTTCTTCAAGAATATGGTAAACGCCCTTTGGTATTCAAGAAACCAAAATATCCACACTCCACAGGGACCTCAATGTAGCAGTGGTCGCAGATGAGATCAAACGTTTTGCTGCAGCATATGAGGCCCGTCTACAACAACACGTCAACAGGGAGGCAATCGTACTGCTGGACAATAAACACTTAAGGAGACTCAAAAGAACAAAACCGTTCGAGCTAGTAGTGTAGTTTAGTGATAGTCCTAAGATAGTGCAAGCCAAAACTTCAAAAACATTAATTTTAACTTGGCTAACCCCATTAAATTAGTTATTGCAAAATTAATAGTTGGTCTACTTAGACCAGTTTTAATAAAATATATATATAAAAAAAAAGAAAAATTTCTTATTCTCTTGATACCCATCCCTAATTTTTATATCAATTTTTTTTTAATTTTACATCTTTCCTTTTACATTTTAGATGATTCTGAACAAATTCTTGTGGTAAATTCTTGTCCCGGGCAAAACTTTTATTTTAAGTACTGGCGCTTATGACAACTGGCGCAAACGACAAAAATTTTATTACTGGCGCTTATGACCAATGGCGCAAATGACAATTATTTTAGAGGTGGCGCTTATGGCATAGTTATTTGGCGCAAATGACAACATCAAAAACCAGGTATTTGGCGCTTTAGGCCCCTTTTTTTAAGGGATTGGCGCAAACGTCCGGCACCGCATTTGACGGGGATAAGGAAGACCCTTTTCAGCATGATGTTGACCCTTCTAAGCAAGGAAAGACCCTTTTCACTCAGATTCTGACCCTTTTGGAAAATACACTTTTCAGAGAGATTTTGAAACTTTTTGGACAACGAAAGAACCTTTTCAGCCTGATTTTGAACATTTTTAAGCCAGATTTTGACCTTTTTTTGACAAGAAAAGACAGCGTGGAAATCAGCTTGAAATTCAATGTCATGGATTCAAGTGAGCCACGTATATAATTGCTTCATAAAACTATTGATATGATTTAGAACAGCATTTGCAAAATGGGGGAGAGTCCAGGGGAGTAGGGAAGGTGATGGGAGAGTGGTAGGAGGTGGTAGAATGTAGGAGTATGGTAGGAGGAGGTGAGGGAGGGTACAGGTATGTGGGGGTAATGGGAGGGTATGGGAGGTGATGGGAGATAGGTGGGAGGTGCTAGAATATTGGGGTAGGGTGGGAGGAGATGGGGGAGAGTCGAGGAGGGTAGGGAAGCTGATGGGAGGGTAGGGGAGGTGACAGGCGATTGGTGGGAGGTGTTAAGATGGGGTTTTAGTCCAGGAGGGTAGGGGAGGTGATGGGCAATTGGTGGGAGGTGCTAGAATGTTGAATTAGAGAGGGAGGAGATGGTTGAGCGTCCAGGATAGTAGGGAAGCTGATGGGACTGTAGTGGAGGTGATGGGCGATTGGTGGGAGGTGTTAGAATGATTTGCAGGGTTACAGTGGAGTTTGGGCCCAGGAGGGCAGGGGAGGTGATGGGCGATTGGTGGGAGCTGCTAGAATTGTTGGGTAGGGAGGGGGACGTTTTGATCAAGTTTCTGGGAGAAAATGAGCTTCAAAGTTGGTTCGCCAATAAGAGAACTTGGTGGAATATAAAATGAGTCCCCTGTCTCTTGGTATAACGGCACAAGGGACAGATTGCCTTTTCGCGGATCATTTAAATATATATTGAGCATATATCTGACTAATCTGAG
>JAGWEN010000335.1:73450-117900 GCA_018703685.1 Orius laevigatus | reverse complement strand
GCCATTTCTCCCTTGGCTCCTGGCCTCCCTGGCCTCTCTCTGGCCTCGCCTACCCCTTATATGGTGAAATTTTGGTGAAGATCGGGTGGTGTCCTACCGATATCTCCACTTTTAGGGGAGACGGCAACACTGCCAGCGTGTCGTCCTACGCCAAACCTAATTCCCTATACTGTATATGGTGAAAATTTTACGTTTAGCGAATGAAGGCTTAGGACACAAAGTTCCATAAGAGGTCAGCATATAATGCCGTAGTTTGAGTGGAAGCTTGGAACCGGACTTCCTCCGATATGAGTCAGAAGAATGTTTTTATTGGACTATTAAATATGAGGGAGAGAGTGGTTGCTCTTTGCCTCTTTCTCCACCTCCGTGAACCACAAATGCTGGAGAAAGAGGACATCACGTTTTTTGGCAATCGTTCCCTGCCGGATCCCCCTCACTCACTCTTCCCCACCGCCCCATCACCCACATTATTGTCAATCCCTAAGAATTAGTTCTTGTGCATCTTGTTCGAAAAATTTGAGGACTCGAGGTCAAATGGGATCTTGAGACTGAAAAGGCAATAATTTGAAAGGCTTCAAAGATTTTTGATATCGATTTTATCTTTGGCTTAAGAAGGGCATAGTAAAGTTCACCTCACTGCTTTCATACTCTCGTAATAAGCTGTGTAAGAGGATAAAATAAGATTTAGTTTAGGGGTGTTCCAAGAGACTTTTACGTCCTTACTTAACGGTTATTTCGACTTCCACATTTCCTTTTACTTTTCCATCTTATAGGATGAGATGCTTCTCCGGGTTTCGCTTGAGAAGAGTCCGTCAGCGAATGATTGACCTCGAAATAAAATCCAAGAGGGGATCGAACATGTCAGCAACTTTCCTCCGATAAATCCATGAACGGAAAATAGACTTTTTCGCTCCCACAGGGAAACACGGTCTTTCTCCCTATTAGGTACAAGGGGAAGCTATCGTGGAGAGGGTCCTTTCAATCAAACTTGAGAAATTTTTTTTCTGTGAATCAAAAAAAATTCCTACGGACGCACTTGATGTAAATAGGCCCTCGAGACCATACGTCAAAGTATAAACTTTCTATTATACAATCAACAAACAATAGAACATGGTGCCATAGTGCTGTAGTAGTTGGCATCATTGATCATTTTAATGCCAAAACAGCAAAATCAATCAGAAATCTCCAAATCATCGAATAGGTCCTCTTCAATGCCCATACTCGATTTCCATAATTGAGGGTCTTCATCTAGAGGCTACCTGGACCTGAAATTCTAGAACCTATGAGTATATCCTTATTGATAGAATGATAGGTCAAAGAAGTCGGGTTTCTTTAATTCTGTCCTGGCCTCCCGAAGAAATCGGAGTCTGCGGATGGGTCTAAAAGGGGAGACGTGGTCAAGGAAGAGGAAGAGCAGAGGAGATAAGATGCGGTAGGAAATTAAAGGAAAGAGATAGGGCGAAGTGACCATTGGTCATAGAGGATTGCCTTCTCGTGACGTTTCATTAGTTTGGCTCACGGAAATTGTCCTCCCCCCTCCTCCGCCCCGTTCCCTTCTTTACCACCCGCACCCTCACCAAAACCTGATATACTAGCCCAATTTCTTATAGCCCCTTTTCTCCCCTATCCACTCTTCCACCCCCGCATCCACCGACCCTCTAAGCCGTCCTTGTATGTAAACAATTCCGCAACGTCAGTGAAAAACCCTATTTTGTTTAAAAAAAACCACATTCCAAATGCATTTTATGTTAAAAAAAGCTTAGAATACCCAATGAGCCCTTCATGAAAACTTGGCGGAGCGGAAACGCTAACCTAGTTGCAGAGTTACCAGCATTCACCCTTTGTTTTAGAACCCAAAAATCTTTAAACATTAAGATCCGCGACGTTGCAGGAGAAGAGGAGTTTTAGACTTTCACTTAAGTACTTAAGGCTCCCCTTATACTTAAGCCTCTTTCAAACTATTAATTGATAACTTTAACATTTTTAGTCAAGTTTTAGTATTCAATTCTAAAAGATGCCTCACGAGTCTTCAAGCATTAAAAAGCTTGTGTTTTTTTTTACTTTTAATGCCACAGGTGGGCCAACACAAGGGAAATGCCAAAATTGACTATCACAGTTCTCCTTTGCTTGTATGTTTGTTGGTGAAACTCGGGTGCTACTAACTTCAACTGAACCACCATACACAGGACAGGGCCTTAGGAGGTTGGGGCTGGGAAGGCAGCGTTCCGCCCATCAAATGAACGGGGAAAAAAAACACTTTTTGAGAGAGTTCCCAAACAGTGTGTGAGCTGCGATCTATTTTGATTTAAATCTTCAGTTGATGATATTGTGGCTCTATGAGGTCTCCAGAGTGTGGAAGTTGAAAATACTTTGAGCATATTTTGCTCATTTTGAGGAAAGCATAGATCGAAAATTATTTTAGGCCGGTGCTCGGTGAAGATTATATTGGTTGTTATTCCTAATTAGTTTTACGCTTCCGAGGGTCGAATACAAAAGAGGGAATTTCAGTATTGTTGGATAAAATTAAAACTTTACTTGTAACGATGGCGTGGGAGAGTATAATGGGATGGGGTTTGTGTGAGTGGGGCGGGGGTGGCGGGGAGTATACCGGTTAAATAGGGGAAAGGCTGGTTGACGGTATGAGGAGGTGGAGGAGGGGAGGGGAAGTGGAAAACATATTGAAACTGGTAGGCGGTGGAAAGCAACGGGGGCGGTGGAAAGCCGCTTCTCTCTTTATTACATGTCACACCTGCTATTGCTCAACCTATTTTCTCCCGATATTATCATTTTTTTATCCTTCCCCCCCTTTCCCCAAACCGTTTGGAACTATTAACTTCCGAATTTTTTGCTTCAAAACTAAAAGAAAAAAATGAAAATTTGATGAAAATCGGTGGTTTCCTACATGCGACTCATTTCAAATGTTGCCAGTCGACAAAGTGCTCACTGTAATCGAAACTCGAAAGAATAACAAAGAGTCATTTGGGCCCAATGGGACACATCCATTTGAGCTAAGGGGTTGAGAGAAAATCGAATGTTAATCATATGTAACACCAAACAGATGCGTGACCCCTACCCTCCGACCTCTCGAAAACCTCCTCCCTTCCCCAAACACCGCCACCGTCATTTCCGACGAATCTAATTCCGCAATCAATTCAACTCCGAATCTATTAACTAATTGTTCAATTCGAGACGATTTACAAACTTTGTGTCCTACAACATATTCTTAAAGATATCCCAGGAGAGTTTTTGATGCTACTAGTGTAGCATAGTAAAAAACGCCTTCCAGTATTTCACCCTAACGACTCTCCTAGGACATCACATTTAGCAAATCTCTTCCGGAGAAAGATAAGGAGTCGCCCTCCTAATCTCAAGACGATCGGAATTTAAAGAAACCTGGCTAAAGCATAAAAATCATCTCATTAGCAGGATGCAGAACAAGGAAGACGCCAAAGTTCCTAATCACAGAGCATCCAGGAAACCATGTGCATTAAACGCACATCATATACTTGCCTGGTACCTACATGATCCTCTCAGATTGGCTAGGAAACTTCACCAACAAACATCAAAGTATTGGTCCTGGAGCTGCCCAGAGACACGAACTTTCTCAATGTCTACAGATTTCGGGGGATCCATAAATTTCGGGGGAAATGAATCCATTTTTTCGAACATAAATTGAATTTGGTGATAATTTTATGAAAATGGGACTAATTTCACTCAAACACATTATAATTACCTAATTAGTTAATTAATTAATGTAATTTTTGAAGAAAAAAATTTTTTTTTCAATCATAACATGAATTTGGTGTAATTTTATGAAAATGGGACTAATTTCACTCATACACATTATAATTACCTAATTATAGTTAATTAACTAATTAATTATTTTTTGAGAATTTTTTTTCTAACATAAACTTGAATTTGGTGATAATTTTATGAAAATGGGACTAATTTCACTGAAACACATTATAATTACCTAATCAGTTAATTAATTAATTAATTTTTGAGAAAAAAAAATCAATCATAACATGAATTTGGTGATAATTTTATGAAAATGGGACTAATTTCACTCAAACTCAATATAATTACTAATTAGTTAATTAATTAATTAATTATTTAAAAAAAATTTTTTTTTCAATCATAACTTGAATTTGGTGATAATTTTATGAAAATGGGACTAATTTCACTCAAACTCAATATAATTACCTAATTAGTTAATTAATTAATTAATTTTTGAAAATAAATTTTTTTTTCAATCATAACTTGAATTAAGTGATAATTTTATGAAAATGGGACTAATTTCACTCAAACTCAATATAATTACTTAATTAGTTAATTAATTAATTTTGAAAAAAAAATTTTTTTTTCAATCATAACTTGAATTTGGTGATAATTTTATGAAAATGGACTAATTTCACTCAAACTCAATATAATTACCTAATTAGTTAATTAGTTAATTAATTAATTTTTGAAGAAAAAATTTTTTTTTTTCAATCATAACTTGAATTTGGTGATAATTTTATGAAAATGGGACTAATTTCACTCCAACTCAATATAATTACCTAATTAATTAATTAATTATTTTTGAAAAAAATTTTTTTTCAATCATAACTTGAATTTGGTGATAATTTATGAAAATGGGACTAATTTCACTCAAACTCAATATAATTACTTAATTAGTTAATTAATTAATTAATTAATTTAAAAAATAAATTTTTTTTCAATCATAACTTGAATTTGGTGATAATTTATGAAAATGGGACTAATTTCACTCAAACTCAATATAATTACCTAATTAGTTAATAATTAATTAATTTTTGAAAATAAATTTTTTTTCAATCATAACTTGAATTAAGTGATAATTTTATGAAAATGGGACTAATTCACTCAAACTCAATATAATTACTTAATTAGTTAATTAATTAATTTTTAAATTAATTATTAACTAATTAAGTAATTATATTGAGTTTGAATGAAATTAGTCCCATTTTCATAAAATTATCACTAAATTCAAGTAATGATTGAAAAAAAAAATTTTTTTCTCAATAATTAATTAATTAAGTAATTAGGTAATTATATTGAGTGAAATTAGTCCCATTTTTAGAGAATTATCACCAAATTCATGTTATGATTGAAAAAAAATTATTTTTTTCAAAATTAATTAATTAATTAATTAACTAATTAGTAATTATATTGAGTTTGAGTGAAATTAGTCCCATTTTCATAAAATTATCACCAAATTCAAGTTATGATTGAAAAAAAATTTTTTTTCAAAAATTAATTAATTAATTAATTAGGTAATTATATTGAGTTTGAGTGAAATTAGTCCCATTTTCATAAAATTATCACCAAATTCAAGTTATGATTGAAAAAAAATTTTTTTCTTCAAAAATAATTAATTAACTAATTAACTAATTAGGTAATTATATTGAGTTTGAGTGAAATTAGTCCCATTTTCATAAAATTATCACCAAATTCAAGTTATGATTGAAAAAAAAATTTTTTTTCAAAAATTAATTAATTAACTAATTAAGTAATTATATTGAGTTTGAGTGAAATTAGTCCCATTTTCATAAAATTATCACTTAATTCAAGTTATGATTGAAAAAAAAATTTATTTTCAAAAATTAATTAATTAATTAACTAATTAGGTAATTATATTGAGTTTGAGTGAAATTAGTCCCATTTTCATAAAATTATCACCAAATTCAAGTTATGATTGAAAAAAAAATTATTTTTTTTCAAAATTAATTAATTAATTAATTAACTAATTAGGTAATTATATTGAGTTTGAGTGAAATTAGTCCCATTTTCATAAAATTATCACCAAATTCATGTTATGATTGAAAAAAAATTTTTTTTTCTTCAAAAATTAATTAATTAATTAACTGATTAGGTAATTATAATGTGTTTCAGTGAAATTAGTCCCATTTTCATAAAATTATCACCAAATTCAAGTTATGTTAGAAAAAAAATTCTCAAAAAATAATTAATTAGTTAATTAACTAATTAGGTAATTATAATGTGTATGAGTGAAATTAGTCCCATTTTCATAAAATTATCACCAAATTCATGTTATGATTGAAAAAAAAAATTTTTTTCTTCAAAAATTAATTAATTAATTAACTAATTAGGTAATTATAATGTGTTTGAGTGAAATTAGTCCCATTTTCATAAAATTATCACCAAATTCAATTTATGTTCGAAAAAAATGGATTCATTTCCCCCGAAATTTATGGATCCCCCGAAATCTGTAGACCTTTGAGAAAGTTCGTGTCTCTGGGCAAGCTCCAGGACCAATACTTTTTGATGTTTGTTGGTGAAAGTTCCTAGCCAATCCGAGGATCATGAGGTACCAGGCAAGTATATATGGCTTTAAAGCACATGGTTTCCTGGATACTCTGTGATTAGGAACTTTGGCGTTTTCCTTGTTCTGCATCCTGCTAATGAGTTGATTTTTATGCTTTTGTCAGGTTTCTTAAAATTCCGATCGTCTTGAGATTAGGAGGGCGACTCCTTATCTTTCTCCGGAAGAGATTTGCTAAATGTGATGTCCTAGGAGAGTCGTTAGGGTGAGATACTGGAAGGCGTTTTTTACTATGCTATACTAGTAGCTTTAAAAACTCTCCTGGGATATCTTTAAGAATATGTTGTAGGACTCAAAGTTTGTAAATCGTCTCGAATTGAACAATTAGTTAATAGATTTCGGAGTTGAATTGATTGCGGGAATTAGATTCGTCGGAAATGACGGTGGCGGTGTTTGGGGAAGGGAGGAGGTTTTCGAGAGGTCGGAGGGTAGGGGTCACGCATCTGTTTGGTGTTACAATATGATTAACATTCGATTTTCTCTCAACCCCTTAGCTCAAATGGATGTGTCCCATTTGGGCCCAAATGACTCTTTTGTTATTCTTTCGAGTTTCGATTACAGTGAGCACTTTGTCGACTGGCAACATTTGAAATGAGTCGCATGTAGAAAACCACCGATTTTCATCAAATTTTCATTTTTTTCTTTTAGTTTTGAAGCAAAAATTCGGAAGTTAATAGTTCCAACGGTTTGGGGAAAAGGGGGGAAGGATAAAAAAAAATTTAATATCGGGAGAAAATAGGTTGAGCAATAGCAGGTGTGACATGTAATAAGAGAGAAGCGGCTTTCCACCGCCCCCGTTGCTTTCCACCGCCTACCAGTTTCAATATGTTTTCCACTTCCCCTCCCCTCCTCCACCTCCTCATACCGTCAACCAGCCTTTCCCCTATTTAACCGTATACTCCCCGCCACCCCCGCCCCCACTCACACAAACCCCATCCCATTATACTCTCCCACGCATCGTTACAAGTAAAGTTTTAATTTTATCCAACAATACTGAAATTCCCTCTTTTGTATTCGACCCTCGGAAGCGTAAAACTAATTAGGAATAACAACCAATATAATCTTCACCGAGCAAAATCCTAAAATAATTTTCGATCTATGCTTTCCTCAAAATGAGCAAAATATGCTCAAAGTATTTTCAACTTCCACACTCTGGAGACCTCATAGAGCCACAATATCAACTGAAGATTTAGATCAAAACAGATCACAGCTCACACACTGTTTGGGAACTCTCTCAAAAAGTGTTTTTTTCCCTGTTCATTTGCTGGGCGGAACGCTGCCTTCCCAGCCCCAACCTCCTAAGGCCCTGTCCTGTGTATGGTGGTTCAGTTGAAGTTAGTAGCACCCGAGTTTCACCAACAAACATACAAGCAAAGGAGAACTGTGATAGTCAATTTTGGCATTTCCCTTGTGTTGGCCCACCTGTGGCATTAAAAGTTGGAAAAAAAAACAGCTTTTTAATGCTTGAAGACTCGTGAGGCATCTTTTAGAATTGAATATTAAAACTTGACTAAAAATGTTAAAGTTATCAATTAATAGTTTGAAAGAGGCTTAAGTATAAGGGGAGCCTTAAGTACTTAAGTGAAAGTCTAAAACTCCCTCTTCTCCTGCAACGTCGCGGATCTTAATGTTTAAGATTTTTGGGTTCTAAAACAAAGGGTGAATGCTGGTAACTCTGCAACTAGGTAGCGTTCCGCTCCGCCAAGTTTTCATGAAGGGCTCATTGGGTATTCTAAGCTTTTTTTTAACTAAAATGCATTGGAATGTGGGTTTTTTTAAACAAAAATAGGGTTTTTCACTGCGTTGCGGAATTGTTTACATACAAGGGACGGCTTAGAGGGTCGGGTGGATGCGGGGGTGGAAGAGTGGATAGGGAGAAAAGGGGCTATAAGAAATTGGGCTATATATCAGGTTTTGGTGAGGGTGCGGGTGGTAAAGAAGGGAACGGGGCGGAGGAGGGGGGAGGACAATTTCCGTGAGCCAACTAATGAAACGTCACGAGAAGGCAATCCTCTATGACCAATGGTCACTTCGCCCTATCTCTTTCCTTTAATTTCCTACCGCCATCTTATCTCCTCTTCTCTTCCTCTTCCTTGACCACGTCTCCCCTTTTAGACCCATCCGCAGACTCCGAATTTCTTCGGGAGGCCAGACAGAATTAAAAGAAACCCGACTTCTTTGACCTATCATTCTATCAATAAGGATATACTCATAGGTTCTAGAATTTCAGGTCCAGGCAGCCTCTAGATGAAGACCCTCAATTATGGGAAATCGAGTATGGGCATTAAAGAGTGCACTCTATAAGAGATTTCGATGTATGAGTACCAGCAGAACCGAGCGGTAAAGTCCGGTCAATCCAACCAATACACCTTATTCGATGATTTGAAGATTTCTGATTGATTTTGCTGTTTTGGCATTAAAATGATCAATGATGCCAACTACTACAGCACTATGGCACCATGTTCTATTGTTTGTTGATTGTATAATAGAAAGTTTATACTTTGACGTATGGTCTCGAGGGCCTATTTACATCAAGTGCGTCCGTAGGAATTTTTTTTATTCACAGAAAAAAAAAAACTTTCTCAAGTTTGATTGAAATGACCCTCTCACGATAGCTTCCCCTTGTACCTAAATAGGGAGAAAGACCGTGTTTCCCTGTGGGAGAGAAAAAAGTCTATTTTCCGTTCATGGATTTATCGGAGGAAAGTTGCTGACATGTTCGATCCCCTCTTGGATTTTATTTCGAGCGTCAATCATTCGCCGACGGACTCTTCTCAAGCGAAACCCGGAGAAGCATCTCATCCTATAAGATGGAAAAGTAAAAGAAAAATGTGAAGTCGAAATAACCGTTAAGTAAGGACGTAAAAGTCTCTTGGAACCCCCTAAACTAAATCTTATTTTATCCTCTTACACAGGCTTATTACGAGAGTATGAAAGCAGTGAGGTGAACTTTACTATGCCCTTCTTAAAGCCAAAGATAAAATCGATATCAAAATCTTTGAAGCCTTTCAAATTTATTGCCTTTTCAGTCTCAAGATCCCATTTGACCTCGAGTCCTCAAATTTTCGAACAAGATGCACAAGAACTAATTCTTAGGGATTGACCAAAATGTGGGTTGATGGGGGCGGTGGGGAAGAAGTGAGTGAGGGGGATCCGGCAGGGGAACGATTGCCAAAAAACGTGATGTCCTCTTTCTCCAGCATTTGTGGTTCACGGAGCGTGGAGAAAAGAGGCAAAGAGCTACCACTCTCTCCCTCATATTTAATAGGCCAATAAAACATTCTTCTGACTCATATCGGAGGAAGTCCGGTTCCAAGCTTCCACTCAAAACTACGGCATTATATGCTGACCTCTTATGGAACTTGTCGAACTTTGTGTCCTAAGCCTTCATTCGCTAAACGTAAAATTTTCACCATATACAGTATAGGGAATTAGGTTTGGGCTAGGAACGCGGCAGTGTTCCGTCTCCCCTAAAAGTGGAGATATCGGTAGGACACCACCGATCTTCACCAAAATTTCACCATATAAGGGGTAGGCGAGGCCAGAGAGGCCAGGGAGGCCAGGGAGGCCAGGGAGGCCAGGGAGGCCAGGGAGGCCAGAGAGGCCAGGGAGGCCACGTAGGCCAGTGAGGCCAGGGAGGCCAGGGAGGCCACGGAGGCCAGGGAGGCCACGTAGGCCAGAGAGGCCACGGAGGCCAGAGAGTCCAGGGAGGCCATGGAGGCCAAAGCCCGGAGGCCATGGAGGCCAAAGCCCAGAGGCCAGGGAGGCCACGTAGGCCAGGGAGGCCAGGGAGGCCAGAGAGGCCAGGGAGGCCACGTAGGCCAGGGAGGCCAGGGAGGCCAAAGCCCGGAGGCCATGGAGGCCAAAGCCCAGAGGCCAGGGAGGCCACGTAGGCCAGGGAGGCCATGGAGGCCAAAGCCCGGAGGCCATGGAGGCCAAACCCCAGAGGCCAGGGAGGCCACGTAGGCCAGGGAGGCCAGGGAGGCCACGGAGGCCAGGGAGGCCAGGGAGGCCACGTAGGCCAGGGAGGCCAGGGAGGCCAGGGAGGCCAGAGAGTCCAGGGAGGCCATGGAGGCCTGGGAGGCCAAAGCCCAGAGGCCAGGGAGGCCCCGTAGGCCAGGGAGGCCGCGTAGGCCAGGGAGGCCGCGTAGGCCAGGGAGGCCGCGTAGGCCAGGGAGGCCGCGTAGGCCAGGGAGGCCAGGGAGGCCACGTAGGCCAGGGAGGCCACGTAGGCCAGGGAGGCCACGTAGGCCAGGGAGTCCAGGGAGGCCATGGAGGCCTGGGAGGCCAAAGCCCAGAGGCCAGGGAGGCCACGTAGGCCAGGGAGGCCGAGGAGGCCAGGGAGGCCGAGGAGGCCAGGGAGGCCAGGAGGCCAGGGAGGCCAGGGAGGCCAGGGAGGCCAGGAGGCCAGGGAGGCCAGGGAGGCCAGGGAGGCCAGGGAGGCCAGGGAGGCCAGGGAGGCCAGGGAGGCCGAGGAGGCCAGGGAGGCCGAGGAGGCCAGGGAGGCCAGGGAGGCCAGGGAGGCCACGTAGGCCAGGGAGGCCACGTAGGCCGGAGAGGCCACGTAGGCCAGAGAGTCCAGGGAGGCCATGGAGGCCTGGGAGGCCAAAGCCCAGAGGCCAGATAGGCCATGGAGGCCTGGGAGGCCAAAACCCAGAGGCCAGATAGGCCATGGAGGCCTGGGAGGCCAAAGCCCAGAGGCCAGATAGGCCATGGAGGCCAGAGGGGTGAGGTGGTAGGGGGATGTGGAAGGAAGTGGGGAGGTGGTATTTAGTGGTTGTTGAGAGGGCCGTAGAGCCCCAAATTTTTGGGAAAGTTTGAGTTTTGGGCGTTCCTCCTCCTTACCCTTTTTAAACTCATTTTACCTTTCAAAAACATTTTTCAACGTGTTATGATAAATATTCGAAACAACCTTCGTCCGTCTTTATATATGAGACCTTCGTCCGGAAGGTAATTGGAGGTTGGGGCTAATAATGCTCCAGCGTCACTAGAAGAGGCCTGTAAAGAACCAACTTTCTGAAAAAGTTTCTTTTTTTTTGGGGTTCCTTCCATAACTACCAGTTTTAATTTAATTATTATATTAATGTTATATTTTTTTAATTATATTGATTTATATTTAATATTTCTTTAACACCTGGAGGATTTTTCAGGCTACTCCGTGAGCCGCCATCGATTTTGGGACTTGAGTTTTTTTGTCCCCCTTTGAATCGGTCGGTTTCGTTTACCTCTTGTTGAACGGTGGCTATAAAATATATAAAATATCGGCGGGTACCAACTTCTCCCGTATCCTCACCTCTCACTCTCGCACTCCCTCCTTTTCTTTTCGTTTTTATTTTTTATTTTTAAGAGTTTTGCTGACGTTTAGCGCCGTATGTTACGTTTTTCCATTCTTTACTGCCCGTAATTCTTATTTACAATTTGAAAAAGGCCGCCCTTGTCAATTTTTAAATTAAACCTTTTATTTATTTTTTTCCCCCATTTTTCCATTTTGAAGATTAAAATTTTTTTAACTAATGAAGAAGCCGTTTTATTGCTCCCTACCTACCAAGAAAGGATGTAGGGATAATATTTTACATTGAATAACGAGCGACGAAATGGGAATCTCTGTTTTTCAAAACTTATTTTCTTGGAAATGAGGTGAGGTTATTACATCCAAGGCGGCTACTTCATGCCACCGGAACACGGAGGAGGTTACCTCTAATGACCAAGAATATCGTGCGCATCGAAGTTAATGAGGGAAATTCAGCAGCAGAAGCCAAGAAAAACTTCCCTGAAGAGTTGCATTTGATAAGGTCCAGTCATTTGTTTTCAATTTCCATGTTAAAACCGAGATTTTTTCTTTAAATCGATGGTAATTGCAGAATCTTCCCCTTGTTACCACCGCATGCATATTTCAGGGCATGAAATACAACCATCAATTGAAAAACAAGATAATATTATGCATGGAATTACAGGGCACCCTCACATGGCCTCCCGACAGCCACCCCCTTTTGCTATTTTCCACCCCCCCCCCTTCCCATTTACACAGGCGTTTACCCTTGAGGACACCAAGACCATGCAAATGGGTTGAAAATTCAAAATCAACATAAAACGTGAAAAAGTGCTATAAGGGGTACCTAGCGCAACGGTGATGAAAACTTGTTTGCATTTTCCATAAATGCACTTCTATCTCTCTTCCTCTTTCCCCCCTCGTAGAACATCATTTTTATACCCTCTTTATTATACAAGGAGACACTGGAGGAAGGAAAAAAAGTGAAGAAGGAAGCGTAATATGAATACGATAAGTTATCCGTGCGTTCTCCCCTTCTAGTCCTATTTCATTTCTCTTAAAGCATCTACTTATTGATGTCATTCTTAAATATAGGTGTCGTGGTGTGACGAAATGTCTTTGGTCAAATGGACGGGAAACACGTGCTTTCGTGTCGTCATATGCTCGCATTCTTGCTTTTCCCAAAAGTTACTTCAAATGATAAGAGAAAAGGGCGGCCGCTCGCCTTTGATAAGGACGAAGCCGGAGGTTGTGCCGGTGCCCACCGGTTGTGAACGGCCGGTTGAAGACCGGTCAACTGGTTCGCCATTGTTGTTGATGATAGTGATGGAACACCCACGTGGGTTGCCGTGCGAGTCACTTTGATCTGTTTTGGGTGATCTTGGATCTTTCTTGGTTTATCTTTTAATTTAAAAGTGATAGTGGGAAAAGTAAGGAAGTGAACTAGCCCGTTTCCATTGCCTGGACCATTTGTCAGACAACGTCGATTCAGCCGTCACCGGCTCCGCCTCCAAGGCTGAGGTTGGCCCTGTTGCCCTTGGGCTTATCTTAAGCCAACATAGGTATTGCTCAAAAAGTGTGTTTTCTTATGGAAAGCTTCAACCTCCTGAGGCCTTACCTGGTGCGAAGATCGGTTGTATTCTATCGAAATGTCCATGTTTTGGGGCTGATTTTAGCTATTGTCAGGATTTGGATTAGATGGCCCTTATAACACAAGATCTTTCTTTGTTTTGCTATTAAAGCATCTAACATAGGGTTCGTTATAGTTATATTTACAGCTCATGGGTTACCCTCAAATTTCACATATATCAGTTTCACTGCAGAGGATCCAACCCCAGTTTCATAAATCAAAAAGGGGGAAGCTCACGTTAAAGTGAGAGAAGATGACGGTACGGTGCGATGGGGGAGAGAGTGAGAGACAAGGAGAAAGCGTGGGAGGGTGTCTGGTTGTTAAATTAAAAAAAAATTCAATAATAGTTGATATCAACTAGTAATGAAACCACATTTGGACATTAGGAAGTGAAGATTGTTCACTTTTTATAGGCTTTCTTTACCTGCAAATGCACAGCTATATTGGGTGGAAAGCTTTATGAAGCGAAAAAAAGAACCTCTTTGATATAGTGATACTTTTATCGGGATCAAACGTTCCCAATATGGGTGGAGGTTAAGCATATTTTATATTTTCAAAAGGAAGGAAACACGACCTCCAGGGTCCCGAGACCATCCAACACCTCCCCACACTCCCCCCACCATCTCCTACCACCTCCTCTCCCATCACCTTCCCAAACCTCCCATCTACTCCCACCAGCCACCACCTTCCCAAATTCTCCCTACTCTATGTACTGATTTCCATAGTAGTGGACTAATACCGTAGCATTGCTATAACCACCTGAAGTGACCGGAAGCAAGAACCCTAAGTGAAGCAAAACTACATATATTATAAATCTGTCAGTTGTGATTATAAGTTAATTTTTCCAGGGTAGAGAATTTGGAATATCACATGTGACTAATATCTAGTAGTGGGGTTTTAGAGGGTGGCCAGCTGCCCAGTGCCCCCTCTCACCCTCCCGCCATCACCACTCGTGTTCAGGACACCCTAAATTCAAACCTATTCACCCGCACCCCCTCCTTTTCACTCTCATAAACATTCTATATTATAATATCAAACTTGATTCATGCAAGACAAGTCACGATACCTTATAAAAAATTGAACACACTAATCCTCTCACCACCCCACCCCCCCAGAGCATAGAACACAACCGTGCCCCTACTAACAATCCAATAAGCTAAATGTTTTTCCCTTCAAAATCCTTCTTTAGAGAAAAAAACGATTCTTGGCAATTTGTGGGGATTTAAAACCTAATTTTAAAAGCATTTCAGTATTGATATTACAAAATAGGAAAGGTCCCAACACTCTACCTTGTGGTACCCCAATGAGCATCATATTTTTGGTGACAGAACTGGATTTTTTGTTTCAAAAATCTGTAAATCCTGAACTTTATAAGATAGGGACACCGGTCTACCGCCAATTTTTTCACAAATGGTTCCTCTTTAAACTGTTTAAGCTCATTAACTGGTATAAAATTGTATCGAAAGGACAATGGAAGTGTCATTGTGGAAGTGGCACCTTAAAACGTAAAAAAAACCCAGACTTTCGACCTCACGAAAAAAAGTATCGAAGTAAACCCCCCTTAAATTTTAGCAAGGAATCGATTGGAATCGATAACTTTTAGATTCTACGTACAGGACGCTCCAGAACGACCCTAACTTCGTTATTTTATTGCGAATCCTATGTTTTGACAAAAGAAATCGATTCTATGCTTGATTTCCAGTGACTTTTACTTACAACACTTTTTTGATAGAACCAAACTTTCGATGTGGTACAGTATTTGCAACTCCTGAACGGGCGCTCTGATTAGGCAGAGCGAACGTTGCGGATCGGTCCTGCGGGTTTTTGAAGTTTTCAACTATTTTAGCAGTTAATAACATTGTGGTATATAGCATACCACTTATTCTTCCCTTTATGTTTTACCTACTGTAGAAAAAAAAAATTAGGAAACAGTTGTGAACCGCGTATGGAAGCCATTTAGAAACCCCCTCGAATACGACATACTGCATAATACGAGAAGGGTTGACACGATTTTTTTCCCCCTTTCACTTCTATTTTTTACCGGCCACGGTTGACTGCAAGTTCACACAGCTGTCCCCCGGTGACTTTCTGGATCATCATTAACAATCCTATTCTTGTCTGGAGAGGCAATAAGTGATCAAAAGCACTGGGCAGATATCATGACGGAGGGAAAAATGGGCCAAAATGTCGAAATAACGTTTTTGCTATTGAATCCATGAAATTAGTCTGGTCTGGAGGAGGAACCTCTAAAACTGATGCCTCCACCAACTTTCAGCACAATGACGGAGGTTGGTCATCCTATGGGGTGTGCTACTAATTTGCCACAATGAAGATGTTTTGAGAGGACATTGATTTTTAGGGAGTTGTCTGATAAAAATTGCTGATACTCAAAAAGCTGGACGTTGGGTGAGGCAGTGTGGGGGTAAGAACGAGGGCCAATCATTCTTTGTCAGAAATAACAGCTTGCCAGTTTTAATGAGGTGAAGATTGTTAGATGGAGCAAGGTATATAAGTGGTTGTTAGGGTAGCCGGAGTTATTGTCCTAGGATTGTCATGGCCGTGGCCTCAGCTCGCTCGTCTCCCGCCCTCTACTTCCCATTAGGAAAGGGGAGGGTCGAAACCGTCCGCTAACCATCTCCCGAGGGATTCCCTGCTACAGAAATATCCACTTTGACTACATCCATTCGATATCATCACCCTTAGCGCGGGAGGTGAAGAATCATTGAAGCCACTCAAATATTTTAACATTAAAATCCCTTTTGTTTTAACTTTACCCTACCAACATAAACTTCTCATATTGTAATAATGTTGACTGTATGGGCTAGAAAGTTCGAAATAGTTCGCGATGGATTCCTTTTTGGTCGTCTAGAAAATGTGATGTTAAACTAGCGCTATAGCGGCTTCTTTTGTAAACCTCTTGTAAACATTAGACGAAAGAATTTGACGAAAGAATTTGATTAACACGTGTTAATTCAAGATCGTGAATACCTTAAATAACGCTATAAATAAATTAATAGCCAAGAATAATTATATAACTCGTAGAATTTTGTGTTGGTATCTCGTCGTTTGACCTTTTCGCGAAATATTTCCCTCCTAAATAAAAAATTAGATATAAAGGAGTTAATCGAATGCAAAAACAGCACATACTTGTAATTCAAGGATCTGAGGCGTTTCCGCGGATGACCTTTCTTTCTTCTCGCTCTTCATTTGCATACTGCAGCCATCCTCGTCCTTTTAACTTGTTCTTTTTATCCGTTTTTTCTTCTTCTTTTCTTCGGTTTGGTACCTAGTAGACGTATCGGAATTTTTTTTTATTCTTTAAAGAAAAGAATTTTTTTTTCAAGATCAAGGAGATTTATTGCTTTAAAAATCCACCGAGCAAATTATTTGAAAATTGATGCCAAAATTTTCCTTCCTCCCTTTTCTGAGCTAACACTTAGACCATATCACAGCTCAGATTCGCGACATGTGCTACATGAGCTATATGGATGTAGGCTTTACCTAAGGATGGATATTAAAGGCCACATAAGGATGGATGTAGAGACCACCTAAGGATGGATGTGGAGACCACCTAAGGATGGATGTAGAGGCCACATAAGGATAGATGTAGTGGCCAACTAAGGATGGATGCAGAGGCCACATAAGGATGGATGTAGTGGCCACCTAAGGATGGATGTAGTGGCCACCTAAGGATGGATGTAGTGGCCACCTAAGGATGGATGTAGTGGCCACATAAGGATGGATGTAGTGGCCACATAAGGATGGATGTAGTGGCCACATAAGGATGGATGTAGTGGCCACATAAGGATGGATGTAGTGGCCACCTAAGGATGGATGTAGTGGCCACCTAAGGATGGATGTAGTGGCCACATAAGGATGGATGTAGAGGCCAACTAGGGATGGATGCAGAGGCCACATAAGGATGGATGTAGAGGCCACCTAAGGATGGATGTAGTGTCCACATAAGGATGGATGTAGTGGCCACCTAAGGATGGATGTAGTGGCCACATAAGGATGGATGTAGTGGCCACCTAAGGATGGATGTAGTGGCCACATAAGGATGGATGTAGTGGCCACATAAGGATGGATGTAGAGGCCAACTAGGGATGGATGTAGAGGCCACATAAGGATGGATGTAGAGGCCACATAAGGATGGATGTAGTAGCAGGATGTAGAATCTTGCATTAAAAGACAATTTGAAAAACCGATAATAAAACAGACAACGGATGCCTCTAAAAAAAGAAAAGAATAGAGGATCTGGTGATGAAGTCTGAAGTCTCTGATTTCCGTCTTCTGCAATTAGACCGATAAATTCTGGAGCTTCCAAGGTGCCATTCTTGCTCCTCTTCTGTTCTCGACTTTTATTGATGATTTACCTAACTCTTGATCCTCCATTACCATGATTTCCTAGCTTATCAGTTATTACTGTTCTATTCGGGCCACTGTGGGATGCCAGTTTTTTCTCCCTTTTTTTATTTGTTTGATAATTTGTCATTTATTTTTCCTATAAATGTACATTTCGAAGAGTTCCTTTAGAATATTTTCTCTGCGAGCTGAAATTTTAGAATCGGCTTGAAGAACGGCCATTAATTAGAGGGAACCCGTTTCCCTGACAACTCTACCCGGCCGCGGCGGCTGAATCGAAACCCGTGGGAGGGGCAAAAAAACATATAAAACGTAGGGGAAAAATTAATAATAAAAAAAGAAAACGGATTATAATAAACTACTATTACCGAGGGCTTTTAAGGAACAAAAGATGGTTTTTTGTATTAAAAAATATAAATAATTTATCCACCAGCATGAAGCATCTTACAGAACAATCCTTAAGTTTCAAAACCTGGAGTAAATGTGTGTTTTTTTTTAAATATAGGTACGTATCTATCGAAAAAAAGGAAATCGTTTGCATTTGGATCGACGAATTATATACTATGACGTGTACCTTTGTTATTGGGTGCAAACTTTGGACCAGAAGAAAAAACTGTGGATTATGGCTCTTTTTCATTAGTGGGAGGTTTTTCAGCGACTTTTGCAATGGAGCCTCTTTTTCATGATTTCAAAATCACCAATTTTGACCAAATTATTGAGAAAGTTGCCGTTTCGGGGGTTCCATTTCCAAAACTAGACCAAACCTTTTACGTCGACAGGGGTGCTCCTGTGCATACCATGTTTTTCTTTTCTTACCGTAAGTGGATGCTAGAGGTGAAGGTGCCCGTATCACCAGAATACTGATTAGGTAGGTAAGCGTGCTGTTTTTTGCCATCTGCTACCTTCTTTGACTAGATGTACAAATTGAAGGGGCTTATAGGCGGTTTAATTTAATTTTTTTTTGCTTTGCTTTATGACCCGCATGACCGATCAGTAATGGACGATCTATCTAACCATTCGCCTGATTCCAAACACCAGAAAAGAACCTTAGTGTTTTTCCAGTAGAATAATAATAAATAACGCAGATTTTGGCTCTAAATTATTTTATAGGTTCTCCCTTGCTCTGGAGGATGGTTTAGTCAGACTGAAACCACCTTGGAAGGCAAGATTCTATAGTAATCAGGCTTCCATGAGAGAAGGGTGCAGCGAGTTTCGCTCCAGCAGGGGGTCCCGTGAGATCCCCCATCATATTTCGAACTCGAACGTTATTTCCAACGTCTAATCTCATGATTCCATCTCATAAAATGACCAAGCTCAAAAGTTCCACCAGGATTCGGAAAGGAATATTTTTTTTCAAAACAAAAAAACAGATAATTCAATTATTTCTCTCGTCAGATGATATTTTTCTATTATTTTTTAATGGAGAAGACAACAGTTTAAAGAAACAATTTATTCTATCATACAACAATTAGAGAATTCCATTGTATATAATATATATATGATATATTCATATATGAATACATCCTCATACATATATTCATTTTTTTTAATGTTACATATTCAATCGTAGGTACATATATACACACAAATATTAAGTTGCATTAGAAATAGCGCCACAAATTGAGAACCTAAGGAGTTACGTTTTATACCTTGGTGCATTTAATACATTGTATTTGTACTTTCATTTTTATTTAAGTTTCCGTATATAATAATAATTTAACTAAACTGTTGAGGGAACAAGGCTGGGCCCACTCGTATACATATGTTCGAGAAAAAAGAAATGTACTTTTAGATGACATGTACATTTTATACTATTAGGTATTATAAAAAAGTCAAAAAATCACTTTTGCTCCGTAACAGAATACAATTATTTACAAAATACTAAATAAATGCAGTAATCACATGTTTCCAAATAACAGATTTCAACAAAAAGAAATAATATAATAATAAAAAATAATTCTTTTTTTTAAATTAAACTTAATAAAACTGTGACTTTTTATATTTTTTTACATTATTTTCATCTCGATAGAGTCTGCAATAGAACAAAAAAAAGTCGATTTGCGCATAGAGAGGGGAGGGGCTGACAGAAAGCGCCAACTCCAACTTTACTCGCATCAAACTTTTTTTTTTAATTTTTTACTTCAATTTGCATAATTAAGCAAATTTTTCAAGCGCAAAGTTTAAAAATCGGATTTTAAAATGGTTATAAACTCGTAAAAAAAAAAGACTCTCCTATGGTAGTAATAAGAAATTGGGTTTATTCAAAAAAGCGTTTTGAAAAGTCTATAATAATATTTCAGTTTAAACAATCTCATAGGTATAATAAATAAGGTTGCAAAAATAGTTCTTTTTGTTTCTTTTTCGTCGTATACATTTTTTTTCCTTTATTCGGAATAAAACACTTCTTGTGCTCAAAATATAAAGCAGATTACAGGAGTTACAGATTTTACAATACATCGCCTACTAATAATAATAGTATATAATACAATATTTATATAAATGGAGAAGATTTTAGAGATAGAAAGTGTGTGAGAGAAAAAGAGAGGGTCAGGAAAGAGAAAAAGACAGAAAGAGTTGAGAGTAGGGGGGGGGTAGGAATGTGGGAGGGGGAGGTCTAACTAAACACTAATGTGGCTCATCCAACATATTAAAGTTATAACTATTTAAATTATTATTATTAAGATTATTATTAAGATTATTATTATATTATCATTAATAATACATATTTTAATATTATTTTTTGTTACAAACAAGTCAAATGTGCTACATTTCATGAAATGTAAACTGTAAAACATTTATAGTAATAAAAAAAAAATGAAAAGAAAAACACAACAACACTGCAATAACACAAAGCACAATTCGCCTACCCTGAACTTTCCACTATCGAATATTTTTCAACCCAAAACAAATTTTTCTTTTAAGTTATAATCGAGTTAACAATAAAATTGCAGGGCGCACGGTGGAGCGAACGGCCGATGGGCTCTGGAACAAGAAAAGAATATGAAAGAACATGTGGATAAAAGAAGGTTTAAAGGAGAATGTTTTCGTTTTTTTGCAAATATCTCGATAACCGTACGTCCTAGGCGAAAAATTGTTAAGTACAAAATTAAAGCTTAATTAATTTCCTACTGATTTCATTTAGTACGATTTTTTGTAGGACTAAACGTATTTGAGCTGCGAGGCGACAAAAAAAAAAGGGATCTTCAACCTCAAAAGGAGGGAAGACGTTATCTAATAAAAAAGTTTATTTCGTCAAAGTTATAGAGAATTTAATTTCCTTTAAAAAACACTCTAAAAAAGCAAAATGTATTTTTTAAGTTTATGTAAATTGAAATTGCAAAAAAAGATGTTTTACCTGACTACAGGTGGTGGCCGTAGTACTGATGTGGATAGTATTCTGAATGGAAGGCCGGATCTCCGGAACGGTGCATCATTTGTTGACCATCCATCATGTAACCCATGCCTCCGGCCTCAGGACTGTAAGCACCACTAGGACCTGCTTGAAAAAAATAGAGACGGTGATCAAATACGAGACGTTGATTTTAAAGTCAATTTTGGTTCTCAAGTTTGGTAGCTGAAGGGGAAGTTGGAAGAAAGAGGAAGATCAGATATGAGGGGTTTTAACTCAGCCCCTGAGGGCTAGCCCCCGTGTCGTAGCGAGGCCATTCCCTTTCCTTCCTTCTCGCTGATGGATAGCCGGGGAGGTCAACCCTCCGGACAGGAGAGATATATCACTCTCTCCCTCCTTCCCCAACCCAACCCTCACAATCGATCCTTACTCCCCTTTCAGAGCCACAATTCAACTCCCGGTTCTCTTTTAAAACGACCGGATAAAACAGAAAACTATGAAAAGGCGGGGGGGTGAGGGCCCGATAGCCGGTTAAGTATCCCCGTTGTTAGGGAGGGTCTCCGAGCATTAATTGTAGGTAAGAGGGCGGGAGGCGATCGACCGGGTTAAACGGCCGGCTAAATCGGCTCTTTCTAAGTAGAAACAAACAAGAGGACCACTACTACCTTTACGGCCCTTTCCCTCCCCTTACATCCGCACTAACTCTTAATTCAATTACTTGGAGACGCCCCCAGGACTCATCAGTCACAACATCTCATTGTTCCCAAGCGGCTATAAACGTAATAAAAACGATTCCCACTTTCTTGGATAATTAGAAATAATAACGGCCTTTCAAACGACCCCGATGCACACCGGGAACACCGCCCTTAGTGGTGACTGGTGCAAGTCACATAGTGGCTTTTGAAAAGTTGATGACCTATGGATGACTTGAGAAAAGTAGCTGAACGCCTGATTAAAACAGCCAACTTTGAACCAAAATTGAATTTGAGAAGTTGATCAATTAATACAATAAAGGGATAGTTACCTGCTCTGTTGGATTGATCTATCATCGGTTGGACGATTCTGCGCCTCGCGTTGATGAACCTGGAACAAAAAAAGAAAAACTCTTTTAAGACTTTTTCCTTTAATTATGAAAGCTAACAACATTGGGCGTGTCATATTAATAATAAAAAGCGGGTAATATCAATTGATAGAATGACGGAGTGAATGATGGATGGAAGAAGTAATGACACTCTAGGGACGAAGAGGAGCCTCGATAATGAAACTAGGAGGAAACCATTAGATAAGGGTAAAAAATGGATCCCATCGGAGGGTTGTTGGGAAGGTGCTGCGTCAGCATCCCTTCAATCTACTCCCTCACAACTCACTACCGTCCTCAATTTACAATGTTTCATACTGACAAGGCTTAAAAAAAGGATATAAAGGAAAAAATAAAGCGCAAAACTGAACAATTTTGCAATATTGAATAACGGTGCTGATTTTTTATTGGGAAAGGGGCTGGTGCCATGAAGCGATGGCTCGACGCCCGACATCGCCGCAGCCTAAAAATAAATGTCTCCCGTCTTTTTGCTATTTTTCTCGCCTTTAATTAAACTTTTTTTCCCCCCCTTGACGCAAATAGTCGTATTTTGACCGAATAAGCATTAGTGGAAGTTGCATCTGAGGGATGAAGGGAGGGACTTAGATTGAAGGATTAGGGCTGGAGGAGGGTGGCCTAGGGGAAATGAGGAAGAAAGATTCATTGCATCTAATTCATCACCACCACCTTCTCCCTCGACCTAATATTGATTTTGCAATTAATGTTAAGTGCGATAATGGACGCTTTTTGTGTTTGCCGAGGGGAAAACAAGCCACACCTACCTCACTCTTTTATCTGACTCCTATGTAATTATCATTAGGATTAGAAATGACTTGTTCTACCTGAAAAACCCTCTTCCAAACGATAAAAATCCAATTCGCAAAGTTGACTCATTTTTTTCGTTCAGCGGGTAATCGGACGGAGAAAAAGGATAAATAGCAATATTCTCGTTACTAGTCTTAGAGGGATCTCTATCTCTAAGGTATTTTATTTTATGGCCTCCAAGGTTTAGAGGGGTAATAACAATAAGTCGGGGAGTTATTAAACCGTCGTATGAGACAGTATGCAGTATAAACACGTAGGAGGGGTGGAACCGAACTGAAATTGGTGGCCAGCTCACTCACCCACTCCTTTTCCCCTAAAATACAGAAAAAAAAAGCTTCCCGCTACCATCCCTTCAAATAAATAATTTAATAGACCGACCCCACCTTATCCTGAAAATTTGATGAGGACAGTTTTACCGTAATTACGTCAACCTTCGAGGGGTTATACTCCAGGGAAACGTATGGAAGAAAAAAGAAAATATTCCATCGAAAAAATTAAACATGAGAGGCTATTGAACTGTTATAATGAAGGTAGTGCGAAACTTGTTAACTACTCCAGATATAAGTGATAGAAATGGAGGTCTTGGAATTACTGGTCCATAAAAAACCAAACACTTGACACGTTTTAACAATTAATTAGGGTCCCCTTTGAAATAGTGAAAGAAGGGCAACATCTTTCGGTTGAATCGCCGCATTGATGCAGACCCGCGGGGCGGCTCGGATTAAATAGGACCTGTCCTTAACAATTTGAACACCCGCTGTTCTTTACCCACCGATGACTTTTTATATAATTTTTTTTTAGGTCTATCTCAATAGCTTACTGGACAGGCGTTTTTTTATTTAAATACCAAAAACTGGTCCACCAACAAGTGTGTAAATCAAAATAAAATATTGTTTTTTTCTTCTAAAATGATACGTTTTTCTTGCTAAAAACTGCAAACTCTGGATTGGTTTATTCCGAACAAGAGCAACAACTTCCTTTTATGGAGCATCTATTTTCAGACGAAGGGGACGTCAAGCCAATAATTTTATTTCTTTTATCTCAGGGAAAGAAAAAAAATAGAAGAAAAAAACCACAAGTAGGAAAATGGACCGCAAACGCCGAGTTTATTTTAGAAGAGAAAAAGGGAGAAAAAGGGAAGGCTAAACCCTCGAGATTGGATAGAAGACAAGGGCTGCATAAAAATAAGGCCTTTCACGAATTGAAACGAAGAAACAAGACAAGAAAAAGGGGGGAAGGAAGAAAAAAGGAAAATTTTTCCGAACGTCCTTTCCCGCGAAAACGTTCATTTTATTCGGTCTGATTTTATTCGCAAACCCCCTACCAGAGTGTTCCAATTGAACCTAATTCGATTCTAGGGACTGTTAAAATTTTAATGTTTATTGGCTCAACAAACTCAAAAAGAAGTCTTTTAACAAGCTAGATTGACGTCAATCATCCTTATGGCGTTCTCGCTTCAATTCAAAGTTAAAATCCGAAATTTCGTGATCCCCAGAACGTCCTTATCACCACCTCAATAGCCTCTTTCCGACGGGAAATCAGCGGTTTTGACATGAATTTGGATTGGAACGAAATAGAATGTGACGAGTTGAGAAAAGGAGGGAGGGAAAGATAAAAGTCTCAACTGCCACCGTAACAGTAAAAGGCTAATCTAATCTATAAAAAGCCCATTAAATATTTACTGTTTGTAGTTACCTATTTTCCTAATCCCTCGGTAAACACAACCGGGCTTGTAATTACCTTGTTGAGAAATACCACAGTCAATGTTCAGCTTTTTCAAAAATAATATGCTATATAATATATGTATATATATATATATATTATGTATATATATATAATATATGTATATATATATATATATATATATATATATATATTATATATATATATATATATATATATATATATATATATATATATATATATATATATATATATATATATATATTATATATATATATATATATATATATATATATATTATATATATATATTTATATATATATAAAGATTAGTTTGAACTGATGAAGGGTTTTGGAGAGAAACGAGAGTACCCTCTTTTTAATTTTCTATTTTAAGGAAAGGCCACATCGGTTCAGAGCGAGTGCCTATTTTTGAATCGGTGGAGCGTAGATTCTGTAGGAAGCGAGAAAAGAAGGGAAAAAAACTTATTTCTCTGATATTTATGTTTATATTCACTTTGATTACGTTCGATTTGAAATGGGGGGTAAAAAGGGAATAGGAGGCGAGATAGGAATGAAATCGATGAGGAGATTACGCTCAGGAGACGTCATCATGTATGCATTTTCGTGTACAATAGACGGGGAACTGAAAAAACAAACGAGCGACGTTCGCCGTTCAGGAGGGGCTTCCCCCTTTGACCCGATATATGTACAAACAATGAAAAATCCCCACAGACTTGGAAACCTGTTAAGTTGAACGTAATAATTTCTTGATCGGCGCTTGTCAAAACAAATCTCCGTTTGCTTACACGTGAGCTTTGCACACTTTTTCCCTCAAAGTAAACACAGGGGCACGTTGTCAGCGGGGAAGAAATGCCCATGTGTGATCTCCGAAAATGGAGATTTCGAAAGAACACCAAAGAAAGCAGCTCTTTAGACAAAAGATAACCTTTTTAACTTTCTCAAAGAGATTGTAATACCGTCGGATTCGGGTTTTTGGGGAAGGGTCTTCCAGACCCCCTAGGGTCAAACTGACTTTTGATCTTTGTCGGACATGACTTTGTCTGTGGTGCCGTCCGGCCGTCCGTCGCCTTTTTTTCCGGAACACTTCACGGCCACAATTTTCATCCGATTTTCACGAAATTTTCACACAATCTTCCTTTCGTGGTTATCTTGAAAGTGACGAGAGCGATTTTTGAAATTCGACAAAATGGCGGAGATATGTCTGTCTAAAGTTTGCAAAAATGTGCTACGGGCTTTCTACCGGTCCGATCTTCACCAAATTTTAACCAAATAATCTTCACGTGATCCCGATTAAATTTCATTAACTAATTAGGTAATTAATTATGTAATTAGGTAATTATGACTAATTAACTTAATTTTCCCATTTTCATAAAATTATCACCAAATTCAAGTTATGATTGCAAAAAAAAATTCAAAAATTAATTAATTAACTAATTAGGTAATTATATTGAGTTTGAGTGAAATTAGTCCCATTTTCATAAAATTATCACAAAATTAAAGTTATGATTGGAAAAAAAATGTTTTTAATTAATTATTTAATTAACTAATTAGGTAATTATAATGTGTTTAAGTGAAATTAGTCCCATTTTCACAAAATTATCACCAAATTCAAGTTATGACTGAAAAAAAAAATTCTATAAATTAATTAATTAACTAATTAAATAATTATAATGTGTTTTGGTGAAATTTATGGATCCCCCGAAATCTGTAGACCTTTGAGAAAGTTCGTGTCTCTGGGCAAGCTCCAGGACCAATACTTATATTCCATGTTTAGACTCAAAATGAGAATTTCTACGCTTTACACTCCGCATTCTTTCGTTAGCCGTCGAGCGAGAATCGTGACCTGGGAGTGAGGCCATAGCGGTTCAAATAATTCAAAACCCTCCCACTCCACCCTAATAATCTTCAATAGGATTTGTTTTTAAATAAAATTATTTATGTGGGCTACGGTTCTCCGGCTTTCTCTTAATTGTTTTTTCTTATGAAGTGATTGATGGGACATTCTTCAAGACATTCCTGGTTTTTTATTTTTTATTATTACCTTTGGCAATAGGTGACTTGAATATTAATTGTTTACGTTTTTATTATAACTCCCTTTTTTTAATTTATTCTTGTGTTTTTTTAATCATTTTTTTTAAAAGTCACCCTTCTTTTTCTTTTCTCTTAATGGGTTCGGGGACACCCTCGCTATCTACAATTTTTAATTACATTTATCTCGATTTTTTCCCTCCTCTTTTCCGCAATCCTTTGTCGAGTTAAAAGTACCGAAGAAATGCGATTCTTCGGTGGCGTTATCTCGTTCAAGAGGGCCTTATTAACTTAACATTTTATAAAAAGTTCCTTAGTTATCGATGCGAAAACTAGTGGATAATTGAAAGGGACAGGGGCGGACTGGCCCGGGTGGACAGAACCCACCCGCGCCCCCCGAGAATACATAGAGGCGGCGCCCCCCGGGTTATTTTTATTTATTTATTTTATTTTTTGGCAAATATTCCCAAAAATTCGTGAAAAACCTCAAAATCAACATAAGTAAAGCCTAATTTTCGTCAAAAAAAAACCCCTCGAAATCAACATTTATGAAGCCTTATTTTCGTCCAAAAACCTCAAAATCAACATTTAAAAAGCCTAATTTTCTTCAAAACACCTCAAAATCAACATTAATAAAGCCAAATGATCGTGAAAAACCTCAAAATCAACATTTGTAAAGCCCAATTTTTGTCAAAAAACGTCGAAATCAACACTTATGAAGCCTAATTTTCGTCCGAAAACCTCGTAATCAACATTTAAAAAGCATACTTTTCGTCAAAATACCTCATAATCAACATTTATAAAGCCAAATCTTCGTGAAAAACCTCATAACCAACATTTGTTAAGCCCAATTTTGGTCAAAAAACCTCGAAATCAACATTTATGAAGCCTAATTTTCGTCCAAAAACCTCAAAACCAACATTTGTAAAGCCCAAATTTTCGTCAAAAACCTCAATCAACATTTTTAAAGCCTAATTTTCGTGAAAAACCTCAAAATCAACATTTCTAAAGCCAAATCTTCATGAAAAACCTCAAAACCAACATCTGTAAAGCCCAAATTTTCGCCGAAAACCTCAAAATCAACATTTTTAAAGTCAAATTTTCGTCAAAAAACCTCAAAATCAACATTTTTAAAGCCCAATTTTGGTCAAAAAACCTTGAAATCAACATTTATGAAGCCTAATTTTCGTCCTAAAACATCAAAATCAACATTTAAAAAGCCAAATTTTCGTCAAAAACCTCAATCAACATTTTTGGAGCCTAATTTTCGTCAAAAACCTCAAAATCAACAGTTATAAATACCTAATTTTCAGAATTGAAAAAGTTATTTCCTAAGTTTTCCAGAAAATAGCAATTTTTTGCGCTCTCATCCACGGGCGCTTAACTGAAAACCCACCCACACCCTAAGGTCCCAGTCCGCCCCTGGAAAGGGATGATGAGTTTTGAACATCTTTTCGCCTGGAGACTTTTTTGGTCATTAAACACAACTGCTATGAATTATATACTTTTTATTTAAGTGCTTTATATCGATCTGAAACTGGTGAGAGAGAAGAGAAAGAAAAAAAACGTATGGGAAGATTTACGAGCGCTCATTAAGCAAGCTAAAATGTAAGGGTCAGGTAGGCCGCTACATCGTTTCATATTTTGTTGCTCCGGTATTTCACGGCTTCAAAGACGCAACCTTTTCCTCACCTCCAATCAAGAAATTCTTCTATGAAGGAGACAAAAAGCGGAATAGCTGTCGATTGTTAAGTCGCCGGGTGATAAAAAGGCGTTTGGGGCGGGGGTGGTTTGGAGGAGGTTTAAACTAGCGTTAATACCCTCGGCTAAAGCCATGAGAGGGTCTAATCTGCTTAGGGTCGTATCCCATTTGCATCCCCCAAGAGAGGCGACACAGATACCCCCCAGATTAATTATTGTATTTCAATTTTTGAGTCTTTTCGGACGGGAATCAGTGGAGTAATGGCCATGAGTCACCGTAAATATCTGAAGGCGGGGAAGCCGACTTGTGCCCCATTAGCTTCAGACTACCCCCGGCAAACACTCATTAACCCGCCGCCGCCGATATTACTTTCCCTCCCCCTACGCCCTTTTTATCAACCGGAGCCACTGCTACTGGTCAGTCAACAACGATAGGGCACGTTAATATCAAGTAAACTCAATAAATCCTTTTTAAAACTTAATTTTTTTTTTCTTTTTAGAAAAGGTGTTTGTACGACTCTCACGGCAAACGTTTATTTATGAGCTACTTAACCGTGTCAGATATAAATCAGGCGTCGGAGTGAATTTCAATATCAAAAAGCTTTTAGGTTGATATCCATAAACGAGACCTCGCCCCCTCTTCTCCACTTAGTATTCTCATCTTTCAACCCGCCCGAAAACATTTTTTTTTATTCTCAATTGTAAAAGATAAAACGTAACCACACAATGCTGATTCGCTATAACTTGAAAGGGTGGGTTTTTTGGCCTTTTCGGGGTGGAACGAAGGCCCTGCCCTGTATATGTTGCAGGTGAAGATCGGTGTTCTACCAAAATATCCATTTTTGGGGAGGCGGAACGCTGCCACGTTTCTAGCCCAAATGTATTAGGTGCAAATTTCCAGGTTCCAATAGGAAAGCAAGAATTTACAGCATGATGGAAAACATATTTTTCTAGTTTAGACCTAACTTCATAAACACCCAAATAAACGAAGTTGAAAGATTTGCTTTATATGAGTAGTTAAAACATTAGGGGGGTGTTCTCAGTGGGAAGGGAATCCGAAAGGGGTTGTGATAGGAGAATAATGGTGATTCCGTGAACTCAATTAGACTGTAAAGTGACTATTATAGGGGGTAGGTGCGGAGGAGTCGAGGAGGGGGGGCCGAGTCCCATGGGAAGGCCCGGTCATTACCCCATGGGATCATGCATTCTAGTTTATCTCGCCTTCGGTATAACTCAATTGTGATCCTGGCGTGAAGAGGGCGGACATAAATAAGAAGTAATGGAGACTGGACAAGGGAATCCCACCAAGAGCTACGGTTATTGAGCCCCCTCCCCCCACGACAATATCTTTCCTCCACGAAAATATCATGGACCTCCAATCTTGTTAGATTCTCCCTAAAACCCGAAATATTTCTCCTCAAAGTTTAATAATTTCAGAAAAAGTTGAAACAATGAAATCTCGATTCAGTTTACTCGGCTTATCATATTTACTGCCGCTTTACGTCATCCCAATTTAAATGCTAAATAAATATAAAATGCACAATCTTTCCGTTGTCAAACAAATTGTTTGCCTATTTTATTTCTCGGCAAACTCCCTACAAATCATCCGATTATCTTCTGTTGAGTGTATCCTGAAAAATGCGAACAGTGCTAAGAGATTCCACAATTCCAATAGTTGTAAGCCAACATTCCCAACGAAACCACGAAATCCCATTTTACCTTAAGATATTCCAGTCGCAAACCCCACTCGAAATATTCACACCGACTCACATCCCAAAACATTTTGATGATACAATTCTTCTGTGGTGGTTCCACGTCAAAAAAATGAAGTAAAATGGCATACTAAACTGAGTAAAACTATGTTTGCTAAGGTTTCCACACGGTTTTTTCACTTAAAACCGTCAATATCTCAAGTTCCCTTAATAATTTCAAATTTCCGGTGCCAGATTTGGAATCAGCGTTAAATTTTACATTAGAAATGATAGTTTTTAACCATTTATGATAACCACAAAGCACTATAGGTGCACGTTAGTGTTTCACGCTAAAAAGCTTCCCTTCTGGTTATCATGAATGGTTGAAAACTATCATTTTTAATGTAAAATTTAACGCTGATTCCAAATCTGGCACCGGAAATTTAAAATTATTAAGGGAATTTGAGATATAGACGGTTTTATGTGAAAAACGCCCATTTAAAAGTGCTAAGAAATAGTTGTAAATGTTAAAAATAAACGAAGATCAATCGCCAAAGTGGTAAAAGTTTAAACAAAAAATATAAAATGAGTGCACCTCCCCTAGAGAGAG
The DNA here is from genome assembly GCA_018703685.1 of Orius laevigatus. Lineage (NCBI taxonomy): Eukaryota > Metazoa > Arthropoda > Insecta > Hemiptera > Anthocoridae > Orius > Orius laevigatus. The sequence continues at coordinate 87,284 of JAGWEN010000335.1, read as the reverse complement.
GCAAATAAGCGCTTATCCGAAAGAATTTTCTTAAAAAGTTTTTTTTTTCTTTTACTTTCTCTCTTCTCCGCTCCCCTGCATTTCTTTTTTCATATAATCTTGTTCTTAATTTAAGTTTGACTCTTACTCCCCGAAGAAGGAAAGAGGGAGAATAAACTAAATTGGGTGAGTGGCATTTTTTCAGGTCATTTCCTCGGGTTTTTATCTCTCCCCTCAGTCGTTGGTGTTTTTACCATTACGATGCTCTCCTCCACCCGCCTAACCACCTGCCCTTGCTTTAACGTGTCATTTAGATGCAATTTCACAGCCCCGCGCCCCATCCACACCTATTTCACTTAATATCTTAACAGGATGCTACGACGATTTTTTAAGTCGCCGCTCTTAAAAGCACATTCGAATATTTTAACTTCACAATCCTTCTTCGCTATATTTGTGCTTCAAAGGTTCGGTCATGGTGCATATGTTTAGTCAATATGTAGCATCATGGGAGTTGAATGAAACTTCAGAAACTTCAAGTTCTGCTTAGTTTTCTTTGGATTTTGTCTTGTACTGTCTAAAATAATTATAGGAGGCTTGCAATTTTTTCAAGCTAATGATAAGACTAGGGTGAAGATGAGGTGGCGGCGGGGGAGGATACGATGGGGTGGGGAAGGGTAGGATTTGCTTTAGGCCCTCCCCCCACTACCCACTCCCTACGCCCCGCCACCCCCCAATGGCTCGTGATAACAGAAATTGCCCTGTCAGCCCGCAATGATATATACCCTGAATTTCCATACCCTACCCGCCACCAGCCGCCCCAACCCGCCTTTTGCCTTAGATCTATCTAACATTTTCTTTCTCCTTCCTCATCCCCAATTGGGAAGCTCGAGATCGAAAAGGAGGGAGAGTGAAAAAAAAAGAAAAAACGAAGAAGTGAAACGATGAAGAATGATAAAAAAATAAACGAGCACTGAAAGTTAATTGGTAGAGAAAAAAGAGGCAGAGAAACCGACTCAAAAATGAGATTTATAAGGGAAAAACATTTTGCTATATACCTCCGATTCAAGGCCAATAACGCATAATCTGCAATTAAAAAAAAACTCGACATACTTGGTTGGGAATCACAGAGCAACTGAAGAGAATTATGGGGCGTCAAAGAAATCGGTGGAATGGGGGGGTTTCTGTAGATTTTCTCTTCGTAAATTTCGAGGGAAACGGCTTGGCCGCAGCTCAGGAAGAGAAGGTCGCAAACAAGAGCCATTTGAAGAAATCGATGATCTGAAACGGGCACTTTGCCTTTTTTCTCTCCTTCAAACCTTAGTCAAAAGATTCTTTTTACTCTAGTCCATTCCTGAGGGAGAAACGGTGACTTATTTCCAAAGAAAAATAGGGTCGAGACTTCATTTCCCTCTTGAGATAAGCGATAAAATTATTGCACGAGGCCATTTTATTTCTTTTAGTAGCCCTGGTGGAACCGTTAACCTCTCGTCCCTATGCACATTTTATCGATATCCATCATGTCTGAAAATCTGAACTCTCCAGCTTGCACAGAATCGTAATCCTACACTGGAAGCTTCAGGACCGAATAGAACATTCTAGATCATCGGGAACAGTCCAGAAGTTTCCAAGCCATGCAGCACCTACAGTGCCTCATGAGAACATCCAGTCAAGCAACTCCATAAATCTGCATCATCTCCAGCATTCACTCCTCAACTAGTTGATTAAAGAAGTTTTTGATGGTGAAGGGGGAAAAGGGGTGGAGAAGAAGAAAAATGATGCATTTTCGAATGTTTTAGGAGTAGGTAAGGGATTTCTAAATCTGGGAGGATTTCTGTAATGGGCGTCTCCCATGAGAAATCGACTCGGAAACATTTGTTCGCTTCGATTTGCGATCCCTTCATTTCTCCCTCCGTGCTATGTCGAGGGCGTAAGGAAAATTCACCTCTAGATACCCTCTCTTATCCGACCCGGAAACAAGAATCCCCAAAATAGTGGTTCCGGCACAAATCCGACTCATAAAAGGGTCCGGAAACTGGGGGATTTTTTAAAGGATAATATTATTAGCTTTGGATGGAGAATTTGTGGAAGTTAAGGAAAGCGAATTATTAAAAAAAGGTATCGATTGAGTTGTAAATAGGGGGGTGAATAAAAAGGGGCGCAATGTTTTAGTGAGTGGCGGTCTAATGCGGTTTTCTGAAGGTGTAGAGTATCCGTTTCTGTTTGGTCTTAATTATGAAAGAGGATCTAGGAGAGGCTTTCTATTGTCCCGTCTAATTCTATCGCCGAAGCGAATGCATGTAAATGGATAACGTCCATTACGACGCCCCACACTTTCAGTAATTCAATTCCTTACGCTGTTAAATAATTTCCCTTTCAGATCTCATTGTGACTTGGATCGGAAGGAGCGTCTCCCTACGATCAATCCTCACCCTGAGCCGCAAATCACGTTTTTGCTCCTTCAACTCACTCCTAACTAACGTTTTGTTCATGTTTCTTCATTTTAAGGTTCGATTGCATTTCTTTAGGCAGAAGTGGACGGATCCCAGTCATAGGACTAATGAACATTAGCAGGTCCTGGAGTGGAAGGAGAATAAGGAGAAGAAGAAGAAGAACAGAGTCCTGGAGAGGAAGAAGAAGAAGAACAGAGTCCTGGAGAGGAAGAAGAAGAAGAACCGAGTCCAGGAGAGGAAGAATAAGAAGAAGAACAGAGTCCTGGAGAGGAAGAAGAAGAAGAACAGAATCCTGGAGAGGAAGAAGAAGAAGAACAGAGTCCTGGAGAGGAAGAAGAAGAAGAACAGAGTCCTGGAGAGGAAGAAGAAGAAGAACAGAGTCCTGGAGAGGAAGAAGAAGAAGAACAGAGTCCTGGAGAGGAAGAAGAAGAAGAACAGAGTCCTGGAGAGGAAGAAGAAGAAGAACAGAGTCCTGGAGAGGAAGAAGAGAAGAACAGATCCTGGAGAGGAAGAAGAAGAAGAACAGAGTCCTGGAGAGGAAGAAGAAGAAGAACAGAGTCCTGGAGAGGAAGAAGAAGAAGAAAAGAGTCCTGGAGAGGAAGAAGAGGAGGAAGAAGAAGACAGAGTCCTGGAGAGGAAGAAGAAGAAGAACCGAGTCCTGGAGAGGAAGAATAAGAAGAAGAACAGAGTCCTGGAGAGGAAGAAGAAGAAGAAGAACAGAGTCCTGGAGAGGAAGAAGAAGAGAGAAAGAGTCCTGGAGAGGAAGAAGAAAGAAGAAAGAATCCTGGAGAGGAAGAAGAAGAAGAACAGAATCCTGGAGAGGAAGAAGAAGAAGAAGAAGAAGAAGAAGAAGAGAGTCCTGGAGAGGAAGAAGAAGAAGAAGAAGAAAAAGAGAATCCTGGAGAGGAAGAAGAAGAAGAAGAGAATCCTGGAGAGGAAGAAGAAGAAGAACAGAATCCTGGAGAGGAAGAAGAAGAAGAACAGAATCCTGGAGATGAAGAAGAAGTAGAAGAAGAGAGTCCTGGAGAGGAAGAAGAAGAAGAAAAAGAAGAAGAGAGTCCTGGAGAGGAAGAAGAAGAAGAAAAGAAGAAGAGAGTCCTGGAGAGGAAGAAGAAGAAGAAAAAGAAGAAGAGAGTCCTGGAGAGGAAGAAGAAGAAGAAAAAGAAGAAGAGAGTCCTGGAGAGGAAGAAGAAGAAGAAAAAGAAGAAGAGAGTCCTGGAGAGGAAGAAGAAGAAAAAGAAGAAGAGAGTCCTGGAGAGGAAGAAGAAGAAGAGAGTCCTGGAGCGGAAGAAGAAGAAGAGAGTCCTGGAGATGAAGAAGAAGAAGAAGAGAGTCCTGAAGAGGAAGAAGAAGAGAGTCCTTCATGCAAAGCATGTGCTGTAAATTTCGGAGGTTCACAAAGGATGAAATTGAACTAGAGAGCTTAAGTCCCTTTAATTAACTCCGGGAACCAATCCCTCTTAGTAAATAGCAACCTAGACACCAAGGGGCTTCCAATCGATAACCAGGTAGCCTAGATATTGTCACCGGAAAAGAAAGGAGCTGTTGAAGTACTTGAAGGGAGATAAACGAATAAACCACAGTTATAGAGTTTAACGATTAGATGGAGGCCAAACGTTTGTATGAAGGAAGTGGAGATGGGCAGGATGAGGAGACTGTAATTTTTCCTAATTTAATAACCTCCTCGTACGTATCCCCGCCCGCCACCCTCCTCATGGTTATTTAACGAAGTTAGCCCGATATAATCCATCACGGTCAATCAGATAATTGAAAAAGCGTTCCCAGCAAGAAAATTCGATACGCGCATCTCCCCTAACGTGTCGCCCTCTTGTTATTTCCATGTAAGTTGTGCAAGGTTCGATGATCGGGAGAAAGAGAGAGGATTAGTTTCAGACAGAAAATATGTAAATGGTGTAGATGATTCAGAGGAAAGGGTGGCTGAGGACGATTCAGGACCACGGAACCGTGAAATATGTCTCTCCCTAACACAAATTGCAGTTCCGCCTCCAAAAAGAGGGTCTTCTCTTTTCCGATGTTTTCCTCCCCACTCTCTATTGTTTATTTTATAGTTGTCTTCCATAAAACTTCGCTTGACTTCTACAATTTTGCTCGAACTAAAACCTATATTTTACTACTTTTCACCTGTTAAGGGGATTTTCAGGTAGTTCGAATCGATTGAAACGATGACTTTTAATCATCAATTCTTAAGATTTTTTTTTTCTTCAACAAAAAAATTTTTTTTTCGCAAAGGCCTAAGCTGCTTGAAAATGTTACCTGTTCGATCAAGATGAAGGGGCATTCCTTCTGAAAGGCACTTTACATATTCAAACTAACTCGGTTGGACGTTTCAAGGCATGACTAATGGCTCTGTTCTATGAATAGGAGAGAGAGAGATAGAGATTGAGATTATTTTTAGGCCTAGGAGGAACCGCTTTGATAAATTCTCAGAACCTTGTCGCAAAGGTTATGACCTCTAATTTTATTATCAATAAATAAAAAAAAAACCTTCATTTGAAAATTACAAATATCGTTATCAATATTTTACCGGAGAAGACAATAACGAACATTCCGAGTGCAAAAGTTGAGGGTGAGTGTGTGAGCGAGAGAAAAAGGAGTTTAGTTGGTGCGGGGAGTCATAAATTTCGGTGTACGACGTGTCTCCTGGCTCTCTCTCATGGGAGTCGGGGGATGATGAAAAAACGTGTGAGCCCTACGGCAGCCGTACATCATAAATAAGAGAAGATAGGGGCAGTGTCATCGTACCTGGATCCGAACGATATCAGAAACTCAAACCCCATTTCCTACATTTCACCGCTGCTAAATAAAAAACGAAATTCCTATAATTTGACATGGAAAAATAACAATTATGAATAATCTTCACGAGCGGCATCAGAGGCGGATCAATTTGCCATAAAAAGTTTGAGGTTTTTGATGAAAAATTGGATTTTAAAATGTCGTTTTTGACGAAAAAAAGCCTAAAATTGTTGATTTTGATGTTTTTGACGAAAAATTGTCTCTTAAAAATTTGAGGTTTATGACGAAAAATTGTCTCTTAAATTGTTAAATTTGAGATTTTTGACAAAAAATTGCCTTAAATTGTTGATTTTGGGGGTGTTTGACGAAAATTTGCTATATAAATGTTGATTTTGAGGTATATGACGAAAAATTATCTCTTAAACTGTTGATTTTGAGGATTTTTGAGGAAAATTTGCTATACAAATGTTGATTTTGACGTTTTTGACGAAAAATTGTCTCTTAAAAATTTGAGGTTTATGAAAAAAAATTGTCTCTTAAATTGTTAAATTTGAGATTTTTGACAAAAAATTGCCTTAAATTGTTGATTTTGAGGTTTATGATGAAAAATTGTCTCTTATACTGTTGATTTTGAGGGTTTTTGACGAAAATTTGCTATATAAATGTTGATTTTGAGGTTTATGACTAAAAATTATCTCTTAAACTGTTGATTTTGAGGAAAATTTGCTATACAAATGTTGATTTTGATGTTTTTGACGAAAAATTGTCTCTTAAAAATTTGAGGTTTATGAAAAAAAATTGTCTCTTAAATTGTTAAATTTGAGATTTTTGACAAAAAATTGCCTTAAATTGTTGATTTTGAGGTTTATGACGAAAAATTGTCTCTTAAAAACTTTTTATGTTTTTGACGAAAATTTGGCTTTGTAAATGTTGATTTTGATGTTTTTCACGAAAAACGTTGTCTCTTAAAACCTTTATTTTGAGGTTTGTGACGAAAAATTATCTCTTAAACTGTTAAATTTGAGGTTTATGACGAAAAAATGTCTCTTAAAACCTCGATTTTTATGTTTTTGACGAAAATTTGGCTTTGTAAATGTTGATTTTGATGTTTTTCACGAAAAATTGTCTCTTAAAACCTTTATTTTGAGGTTTATGACGAAAAATTGTCTCTTAAACTGTTGATTTTGAGGGTTTTTGACGAAAATTTGCTATTTAATGTAGATTTTGAGGTTTATGACGAAAAATTATCTCTTAAACTGTTGATTTTGAGGGTTTTTAAGGAAAATTTGCCACATAAATGTTGATTTTGACGAAAAATTTTCTCTTAAAGTTTGAGGTTTATGACGAAAAATTGTCTCTTAAATTGTTGATTTTGATGTTGTTGAAGAAAAATGGCACTTAAAACGTCGATTTTGAGCTTTATGAAGAAAAATCGTCTCTTAAAACCTTAATTTTGAGGTTTTTTGACGAAAATTTTAACAAAGTAGCCAGTAAATGAGTTATCTGAGAGAATTGAACCCTTTCGACTTCTTTTGACGAAATCGGGATGTCACCAGGCGGCCTCTTCTTTTGATTTTGAAATTAACGACGACACCCGACGGCCAAGGAAAAACGGATTCCTATCGCATTCTTTGGAAATCTCAAGTTCTAACAAATTGAGGAATTTAAAGCATCGCAGACGAGAAAGACGTAAAACTTTTATTCTTTATTTACTACCCGCAATAAAAAACCTCCTGTAAACTGAATAATGAAAAAGAGGATTTTTCCCTAAATATAATTTCATAAACCTGATTATTGTAACTTGAAAAATAAGGTTTTTTGAACGCATGAACTTCACGGTTGGGGCGGCAGAGGAGGGTTTCAAGCCGCCGTAATAAATTTCAATTCGTTTTTATTTTTCATATTTTTTTTTCTTCTTTATTTCTATCTCGAAACGCTCCTCTCCAGGCGTTAGTTTTTTTTTCTCTCTCTCCCCCCACACGACCGAAGCCTCATGGTCGTTTTTTTGAACTTCATTTGCGGAATGCCTAAGCTGTACACAACGAGAATATTTGAGCCTCCTTGTAATTCCACTCGAAACCCCGCATATTCTCAACATTTAACTATTGTCAGCGACTCCCAATTTACGAATTCTTCGTGAGTTCGGTTTTTCCTCTTGTTTCAATTATATTTGAATGATAAATAAGTTCAGCATCCTCTAACAAGGGATTAAATTCAAAGGAGAAAATATGGAATAGAGGGAAGAGCGATAGAGAAGGGTAGGAAAACGAATTTCACACAAATCCCCCGTAGCCATAAATATTTCCGCAAATATAGAGGCCCCGAGACGGGAAAGAAGGCGCGGGGTAATGCAAGTTTGTTAACAAAGAGGGCAGAAAGAGAGCGGATGGAAGGGGAGGTTAGCTATGCTGGGGTAAGGCTCCCAAGGAAGGGAAACTCGAAAGCAATAAGGAAGTAATCCAAAGGCTAAGTTTTGCTAACTCAGACATAGACAATTAGCCAAATGATCACCACTTCCTAATTCTAGATTATCCTTTCCGAGACTCGTTACTGGCAAAGGGAGGGCATCACGATTAGCTTCGCAAGGCTATTCCGTTGAATTGTCATAATAACCTTGAACAAAGGGATCCTTCCTAACGGAATAAGAGAAAATTCGCGAAGGAGCGACTTGGAAGATTTCCATAGCATGCAGTGTTGCCACGCTTTTCTCCAATTAAGGAAGCCCAATTTGGCAACCCTGGATAGAGACCAGTGTTGCCAGATTGAGCGATTTTCTCACAAAGTTCGTTTCCGACCTGTTCCATTGAGCAGAATGACGAAAGCTAGAACTGAAGAGTCGCTTTTTGGGTAGTAAATTTCAATTTACAAGGCAATCGTTAATTGCCTTTTGAGAGTTGTTTCTAGAAGGTAATTAAATTCTCTACAACTTTTATTAAGTACACTTTTTTGATTGGATGACGTCTTCCCTCCTTTAGAGGTCAAAATAGAAAAACCCGTTTTTTTTCCACCTCGTAGCTCAGATACGTTTGGTCCTACAAAAAATTGTATTATCTCAAAATTGTAGCAAATTCAAAAATCTTTAATTTTGTACTAAAGATTATTTCACCTACGACCTACGGTTTTCGAGATATTTGCGAAAAAACGAAAAAAATCACCTTAAAAACGCTCCTGACGCCAAAGCGATTCGGTTATGGACTTTTTTTTGGTTAATCGGGGACCAACCTTATTTAGCTTCTTAATACCTTATTTCTTTTATTTGGCCTTTTCGGGCTGGACTGGACTATTTGATGGCAATTAATAGCATTCTGATGATGGTAATATTTAAAGCGAAAGGAATTGAGTTTTGAAGGGGGTAGGATAAGTGGGTTTGGCTTGAGGCGAAGACCACCATTTTACATATAGCCGTCCGGTAAGCCAAGGGTCCAGATCCCACGTCGCTCCCTCTCCTTTTATCAGACACTCTCCTCACTTTATTCCTCTCCTCTCACTCGCACACTCGTTCAATCCGTCCCTCTCTCTCGCTCCCACTACTCCTCCAGCCTCTCCCATATTTTAGAGGATCAGCTTCGCCGCAGGAATCCCTATTGTTGTCCACATTCCGGAGGCCATTCTAGCTCAAAACTCAGGCAACCCGACTCGTTCCGAATTAAACATTTAACTCCACTTTTCATTCCTAATCCTACGTCCTCGCATTTAACTTCAACTTTTATTAAGCGCCCCCCTTCTTTTTATTTTAAAATTAAATCTTTTCCAACATATAAACTTATTTTTAACACATTTTACATATATGAAATGGAAAACCGAAAGTCAATTACGTCAAGCGGTATTGATAGTACAATCGCCACTCTTGACATGTCACATAAAACTAAAGCAATCAAGAAAAAAATCCAAAGTGACCATGATGTCTAGATAGTCTATCAATAAATTAAACAGCAAATGGCAATGACTGAAAATAACTAAAAACCGTTTGGCTTCAGGGGGGTTTAAAGGCGATTTTTACGTTTTATCGCCAATATCTCGAAAACCGTACATCCTAGGCGAAAATATATTAAGCACAAAATTAAAGCTTAGTAAATTTCCTACAGATTTAATTTAGTAACATTTTTTGCAGGATGAACCGTATCTGAGCTGCGAGGTTACAAAAACTTTTTGTTGTTTTTTTTTTTCAACTCGGAAATGTTTTAAACATTATTTTGGGGTATAAAATTATTTTTTTCAACGAAAAAATCCAAAGTGACCACTTTGTCTAGATATTCTATCAATAAATTAAACATCAAAATGGCAATGACAGAAAATAACTAAAAACCGTTTGGCTTCAGGGGGGTTTAAAGGCGATTTTTATGGATTTTTTTTTTGCCAATATCTCGAAAATCGTACATCCTAGGCGAAAACATATTAAGCACAAAATTAAAGCTTAGTAAATTCCCTACAGCTTAGATTTAGTAACATTTTTTGTAGGATGAAACGTATCTGAGCTACGAGGTTACAAAAAAAAAAAAATTTTTTTTTTCAACTTGGAAATGTTTTTAACATTATTTTTGGGGTATAAAAATTATTTTTTCAAGGAAAAAATCAAAGTGACCATGATGTCTAGATATTCTATCAATAAATTAAACAGCAAAATGGCAATGACTGAAATGACTAAAAACCGTTTGGCTTCAGGGGGGTTTAAAGGAGATTTTTACGTTTTTTCCCCAATATCTCGAAAACCGTACATCCTAGGCGAACACATATTAAGCACAAAATTAAAGCTTAGTAATTTTCCTACAGATTTGATTTAGTAACATTTTTTGTAGGATGAAACGCATCTGAGCTGCGAGGTTAAAAAAAACGTCATTTTTATTCTCAACTTAGAAATGTTTTAAACATTATTTTTGGGGTATAAAAATTAATTTTTTTCAAGGAAAAAATCTAAAGTGACCATGATGTCTAGATATTCTATCAATAAATTAAACAGCAAAATGGCAATGACTGAAAATAACTAAAAACCGTTTGGCTTCAGGGGGGTTTAAAGGCGATTTTTACGTTTTTTCGCCAATATCTCGAAAACCGTACATCCTAGGCGAAAACATATTAAGCACAAAATTAAAGCTTAGTAAATTTCCTACAGATTAGATTTAATAACATTTTTTGTAGGATGAAACGTATCTGAGCTGCGAGGTTACAAAAAAAAATTTTTCAACTTGGAAATGTTTTAAACATTATTTTTGGGGTATAAAAATTAATATTTTTTTCTTGAGCAACTCGCACCGTTTTAGGGATAAATAAGCCAGCGAGGGCGGGAGAAGTGAGCCGAGGCCGAGAACGCTCGTAAATAAATGTTTCCCCGGGGTTATGTTATAAATGTTTAAGTTTAGCCGGTGGAGGTAATATGTGGGGCGTCGGGCGATGCCAGTCTGGTGATTGACAGCTAACATCCTCCTCTTATTTATTTACAGGAATCACTCACGCACCCAACCACCCTTCCCAACCCACGACATTATCTGCAATATACATCGGGCTTTCTACTTTTTTCTTCCCTACTTTACACTTGTGCACGTAACACGTTCTTGATCCTACCGGCAGAAAAGTCGTTTTAACTATGAATCATTTATTGAAGAGTGAAGAAACAGGAGAAACAGACGAGTCTTGAATAGCACCGACATGACGGTATTATTAATAAAACGGCAGAAAAGAAGCCGATGGGGGAAAAAAAAAGTTGTACCCGCGAATCACGAAAGCTGTAGACTCGACATTATCCTTTCTCGAGGAGCAAATCGACGATCCTTTTTATGACGTCAGGTTATTTTTTTTTCCTTCTCCACGTGGAGAAGGTAGGACTTAAAGCGATTTTCCTCAAGCGGACAGAAAGGGTCCCAATGGCTTTTCATTTCCTTCGAGTTGTTCATTAAAAAGGTGTTAGGGAGGCTATTAGGTGGGCCCGAGCTATTACTCCCTCTGGAGCCGACCCCTCGAGCAACTCGCAATCAATACCAATACACACTTCCCCGAGCAAACAATGCAAATCACAATTCTCCAACCATCCACTTTCACTCCTTCCCTCCACCCCCCCTTTTCAACCTCCCCTCCCCGCAAGACACACCTTCTTTAAAAACAAATCAGCGTTTTCTTAATAGGAATCACCTATTTGCCTTTTGCTAACGATGATACTAAATGTATTCGTAGGCAATTCATCCCTTTTAAACAAATGAAAACCCTTGCCCGAATGTTCTGAATATTAACTTTGAGGTTTTTGAAGGAAATTTGGGTTTTAAAATGTTGATTTTGAAGTTTTTAACAAGAGAAATTGCACATAAAACGTTAATATTGAGATTTTTTGACAAAAAATTGGCTCTTATAACCATGATTTTGAGGTTTTTGACGAAAAATTGTCAATTTAAATTTGATTTTGAGGTTTTTGACGAAAATTTGGCTTCATAAATGTTGATTTCGAGGTTTTTTGACGAAAATTAGGCTTAAAATGTGTTGATTTAAGGTTTTTGGACGAAAAATTTGGGCTTTTAAATTTGATTTCGAGGTTTTGGACGAAAATTAGGCTTTTCAAATTTTAAAATTTATGGTTTTGACCGAAAATTTGGCTTTATAAATGTTGATTTTGTGGATTTTTGACGAAAATTTGGCTTCATAAATGTTGGTTTCGAGGTCTTTAGACGAAAATCAGGCTTTACGAATGTTGATTTTGAGGTTTTTCACGAAAATTTGCCTTTTTAAATGTTGATTTTGATGTTTTTTTGACGAAAATTAGGCTTTAAAAATGTTGATTTTGAAGTTTTTGACGAATTTGGCTTTTTAAATGTTGATTTTGAGGTTTTTGACGAAAATTTGGCTTTACAAATGTTGATTTCAATGTTTTTGGACGAAAATTAGGCTTCATAAATGTTGATTTTGTGGTTTTTTGAAAAAAAATTAGGTTTTACCAAATGTGATTTGTGGTTTTTTGAAAATAAAACATAAAATAGGTTTACAAATGTGATTTTGTGGTTTTTGACGAAAAATTTGGCTTTTTAAATGTTGATTTCGAGGTTTTGGACGAAAATTATTAATATTGATTTTGCATGTTTTTTGGACGAAAATATTAAAGGTTTACTAAATGTTGATTTCGGGGTCTTTTGACGAAAATTTGGCTTTTTAAATGTTGGTTTTCGAGGTTTTGGACAATAATTAGCTTCATAAATGTTGATTTCGAGGTGACGAAAATTAGGTTTTACAAATGTTGATGTTTGAGGTTTTTCACGAATTTTGGGGATATTTGCAAAAAAAAATCTGAGCTTGCTAGGGACAACTTAGGCAGTTTGGGAACCACTATCCTACAGCATTCAGTGACCAACAATCTATAAAAAATATGCGATTCAGGAGATTCCAATTTAAAAGAAAAACGGTGATTAGGAAGCGGAATAAAATGATTGCGAGGCGGGCAAAGTTTGTTCGGGGCTCTCATTGTTTTGTTCCCCTCATCCCGATGAGCTCCCGGAACGTGAAATGAGAAAGAGAAGCAACCCCCTCACTTCGCCTTGACACTAACAGACAATCTGAACCCAATCCGAACCAGTCTTCTAGGAACGTGCAATAAAGGTGGAGGAAAACGACCTTGGGCTGCCACCAGTGAAAAGGGGGCGGAAGGAACCCTTTCTAAAATATAACCTGAGAGGGGGAGAAAAGGTATTCGAAATTTATTTGCCAAGTACATATTAAACAGCAGTAAATCCGATTGTTACTATAGTAAACAATTAGCTAGAACGTTGGCGGAGGGACCCAAATAAATTAAGCTAAAAACTCGTTTCCCTATTTTAATTTAAACTGCTGCTCCTTTAAATCTGATTTAATTCTTCTCTCTCGAGTGAATTTAAAATAAAGTTAAATAGAAAATTTATGGCGAGCGTTAAATTCTCGAGCCAAATTTTTAGAATTTTGACGAATTATTGTCGGTGCTATTTAACACGTAACCATGGGAGCAAATGGATGGCAAATGGATCGATGCGACCACCTGAGGTGTCATTGCACCGCCGAGGATGAAAACCCAGCCAGAATTCACTCCTACATCGAATTAAGTTTAGATTTGTATTTTCTGTAATAAAAGATTTATTTTCTGGCAAGGGGAAAAGTCAAAAGTCATCCATGCCGATGAAGATTTACTTCAGATTACACAGAAGATCTATCAACCTCGTTTAAGAGCACGATAAATATCAATAAAGTGACCGCCAGTGGGGGGGGGGGGGGGGGGGGGGGGGGGGGGGGGGGGGGGGGGGGGGGGGGGGGGGGGGGGGGGGGGGGGGGGGGGGGTGGGGGGGGGGGGGGGGGGGGGTGGGGGGGGGGGGGGGGGCGGGGGGGGGGGGGGGGGGGGGGGGGGGGGGGGGGGGGGGGGGGGGGGGGGGGGGGGGGGGGGGGGGGGGGGGGGGGGGGGGGGGGGGGGGGGGGGGGGGGGGGGGGGGGGGGGGGGGGGGGGGGGGGGGGGGGGGGGGGGGGGGGGGGGGGGGGGGGGGGGGGGGGTGGGGGGGGGGGGGGGAGGGGGGGGGGGGGGGGGGGGGGGGGAGCGTGGGGGGGGGGGGGTGGGCGGGGGGCGGGGGGGGGGGGGGGGGGGGGGGGGGGGTGGGGGGGGGAGGGGGGGGGGGGGGGGGGGGGGGGGGGGGGGGGGGGGGGGGGGGGGGGGGGGG